>JANHFX010002317.1:0-16102 GCA_027560015.1 Chloroceryle amazona
TTCTTTCTTTCTTTCTTTCTTTCTTTCTTTCTTTCTTTCTTTCTTTCTTTCTTTCTTTCTTTCTTTCTTTCTTTTCAGTGCACTGATGCACTTCTGGCAGGAATTAGCTTTGCACTTGAGCATTTTATTGAAATGCTTTTTCTTTAATTTTTGTGGCAAAGCAGTAGAGGGAAACAATCTCTACTTCTGACCATCAAGAGCATGTAGCTATTCATTAATTGACAAGAAAAACTAGCTCTAAGACTGTTGTTTAAACGGGGTTCATACAGAGGACAGCTACATTTTCTATTTAGTAGAGAGGAAAAAGAAGATTTATTTGTGGAAATTGCAGAATAGAAATCATATACCACAATGAGGTGCTATGGTTGGAGCAGTAAACAGTCTCTATCACCCTGTGGAAAATACAGAACGTTTTCTAGAGGAGTTTACAAAGCAAGGAATGATGTGGTAATTTTCATTGCTGATGAAATTATGGGCTGGGAGAGGGAAATGAAATGTGGCACATTACAGGCCAAGGCATACACACAAGAACTAGTTAAAGTACAGGTTCTGGTTCCTTAACCCAAAGTTTATGTCACAAAGGTGGGAGTTCATAAGTTATAGCAGTAGTAGTAGTAATGCTATAAGAAAAATCCAGAAGGACATTGACACCCTTTGAATTTAAACTGCTGTCTATTCTTCATAGGCTTTTTAAAATTAACAAAAGAAAGGGAAATGTGGTAATCCAGAAGGCATTGCCCAGCAGGAGGGAGTGTAATGAAGGTCATGATTTTAGGTTGGTTGCTGTTATATTCAACTGTATCTATGGTATTTTCCTACACATAAACGTAGAGTAGGGGTAAGGTAAAATTCCATATTCAGATACTCTCTTTAGAAGATATTGACATTTGTTTTCCAAGGTAGCCTTGAAATCATGAACCAAATAAACAGATGTGAACGCCGAGATATTATCTTAAGCTTTGTAAAATGCACCTCTTCACCTCATTCAAGGCCATCATGTCCTTGCAATGTTGGCTTTCCTCTTCAACTGCAATGTGATCAAAGCATGCAACAGAGTGTTCAGCTACTCCCATGTTACTACCAAACAGGCCAAAGATTGTCACTGACTCCAAATGCACATGGAGAGAGACTACGTGGCTATGTGTCCATAGCCTGCGAGGCTGCAAAGTGATCTAGAGGCATGCAGCACGAACATCCCTTCCTCACCTTTGGTGTGATGAAGGTTAGGAAGATTTGTTGTCAGACCATTTTAGCCACTGAAACACTAGGCATCTTTAGAGAAGGGTTCACTGAATTCTTCAGATGAACATCCAAGCTTTTACAAATTCATAAATATTACAATTCAAGACTTTTACAATCTGAAAAGCATCTAAAGAGTGCTTTATGTGTCACTGAAAGCCCAAGAAGAGCTGACATTTTTTTACATTTAGTACAGCTCCATTTTGAACAGAGTTTATCAGGCTAAGATCTGATACTGTATACCACATGAGGGACATTCCCCCCCAAGGAAAACCAAATACACCATCTCTCTGATTAAACTGAGATGGGAAACAAGGCTGCAGATATTCAAGAACAATTCCTTATAAGAAAGTTGTTGCTTCAGCACACCTGGGTAATATATAACTGGGCAGACTTCCCCGTGCTCCCAGTGTCCTACTTCATGAATTCAGAAATACTGTTTACATACAAAGGAAGTGACACAACAGAAGTCCCTCTCATATCACACAAATACTGATGTTTTGGTGGAAGTCCATCCCTAGTTTAGAAATGCCACAGGGTCTCCAAATGAAATGAGTTACAAATCATGCTGAGAGCTAGAAACAAAGTTTTAGCCAGGACCAGCAATAGAAAATGTTTATTTGTTATGAATGAAAATACTTCTAATATTTTGCAAAATGCAGCAAAAAAAATATGTTTGATAATGTTACTTATCACATCTACTTCAATAGAGGTGTATTCTTATCTAAAAATGCCTAGTATGTCTTCCTAAACTGATTCAGGTTATAAACAATGGGATGATTACCTGCAGTTCTAAAATGTGAGATGGTAAAGGTGCAAGAATAATTTTATTTCACAAGATTTTATACAGAAAGACAGAATTTTGGAGAAGGACAGTTATTTTTAATAAAAGAGCTAGAAGAATAATATCAAAACCAGAACTTACATCCTAGAGATGTTGGGGAGATTGGAAAAAGCATCACTTGGAATTGTTCTTAGATGAGTCTCCATAAACCTCCTACAGAAATAAAAGTTTGGCAGTTAATATCCTTTTGTAAGTATAATTTAACATTAAAAAGGCTGTGCTGGTTTGAGTGAGAACAGAACTAATGCTGTTCAGTGATTTTACTTTGCAGCTCAGTTCTAACTCCCTGCCCTGTCTGCAGTGAGCAGCTGTTTGCACAGACAGTGTCTGCTGCTGGCAGGGAGAACACCCCATGGGCAGAGTCACTGCCAAGGGTTGGTGCAGACCAAGGCCACTGCTGGATCTTGTGTGTCACGTGCAGAAAGTGAAAGGCCACACCTGCAGGGAGGAGTGGACAGGGCAGGTGACCCCAAACTGACCAACATCAGAATATACATCATGTTCGGTATAAAGCTGAGGGATCATGGGGGTTGGTCTCTCTTCTTCAATGGCTGGCATCTGAGGAGGTCTCTGTCCATTCTGCCTTTGATCCCAATCCATGTGTTCCTAAATCCAGTTCCAGAACCCAACTCCTGAATCCTATTCCAGTCTGCCACTGGCTCTAGTGCGGGACTCACCCAGTGCAGTGGGGGGTTGGGTTCAATACTGGGTTTGTATATATTAATTTATTATTGTTACTTTCATTAAAGCTTTTCTATTTTTCTTTTCTAATCAATAAATCTCTCCGCCTTATTCCCATTCTCTTATCCTTTGGTGAGGGAGCAGGTTTAACAGAGCTTCTGTTATACATCTAGCGGACTTCCCTAAACCTTGACAAAGTCCTACACAACTCCAGCTCTGGTTCAATATTTCTGTTCTTATCTTCCCTTTTCCCAGTGTTTCCATCTTTGCCTCATTTCTATTTCTGTTCCATTGCCCATTGTAGTAAATGAAGTATTAAGTATTGTAGTAAATTGAGCACTCTTTAATCATTTCAGCCTTCACAAAGATATCTTATCCCTCATTCTAAGCAAGAAATTCAGGTAAACCAGCCACAATTGAATTAAAGCAATTGCATACCACCTGCATGGCATTCTTCATATGGTGTAATAAATACAACATTCTTCCTCCCTGAACCTCTGAGGTGGGCATGGCATGCACATTGTTACTTTTTTAGCTTAAGCCCAGCTAAAGATGCACTTCAGGAGGGAACACAATTATGTATCTTACCCATCTGCAGGAGGTTTTAGAAAACCAGGCAATATTTCAGGGAGATACTTATCAACAGTCAAGTTCTTAACAGAATCTCTAGCAGACTGGCTTGTCCAGAAAAAGGGAGAAAATGCTGTGGAAAATTAGCCTATGATGTAACTTACAACATGTCATTGCTGGGTGAGGTAATCTTTGGTTTTGCAGTACATCTGCAAATATGCTTACATAATTTATAGTCGATGAACAGTCTGAAGAGTAATCAAACCCCAATTATAGCCTTTGCCCATAGCTGCTGCTTAAGAACAGTTCAGTAGAAAAGAAATAAACAAATTAGGATGATTTCCTAATTCTGTTTTCTGTTTCAGAACGTGAAGTATTTAATTATAATAATGATATTTGATTTACACAGAGAAAAATATCATCTTAAGATTTGTCATGCTTCTGGAAGTTTCATACAAGAAATAAAAATGTCTGTAGAAGTTCTTAAAACTTCCATCCTCAGTAAAAATGGAAATTAAGAGAATGTACACTCCTGTCATCCCCGGGGAAGGCTCTACTTCCCAAGTATACCTCTTGTACTCCATATACTTGGTACAAAAACGAGCAAGGAGAACCTAAAGACTTCTATTTTTCCAACAGTGAGCTGATGCTTTTCCTCACCTCAATCCACCCAGTGGCTGGTGCCTACCCTCGTAGCAGCTGGGAGCTATGTAACTATAAATTGACATTTTGTTGGGTTTGGTATTAATTAGTCCTATCACGTACGAGTAGGCAGCTTAAGCCAGGCATAAGATGATGATACTAGAATCATCCCTGTAAACTAAGCAAGTGGCATTAATTGGAAGGCAATCAGTGATGTTAATTGCCTTCAGTATATTTTGTTGTATCACAATCATTTTTTTTCTTATTTTAGGCTGCACTTTAAAAAAAAATAAATCTATAAATAGTAATCTATTAAAATACACACTTTACAACTGGCTTAAAGCAAGCTGTGCTGGTTTGGGCTGGGATAGAGCTAATTTTCTTCACAGTAGCTGGTATGGATCTATGTTTTGGATTTGTGCTGGAAACAGTGTTGATAACACTGGGATATTTTGGTTATTGCTGAGCAGAGCTTGCACAGTCAAAGCTTTTTCTGCTTCTCACCCCACCAGCAAGTAGTCTGGGGATGCAAAAGGAGTGGGGTGGGGACACAGCTGACCCCAACTGACCAAAGGGTTATTCCAGACCATATGATGTCATGGTCAGCATATAAAGCTGGGGGAAGAAGGGGGCAGTGGGACACCCACATGTTTGGAGCGATGGTGTTTTTCTTCCCAAGACACCACATGTGTGATGGAGCTCTCCTGGAGATGGCTGACCACCTGTCTGACAATGGGAAGTGGTGAATGAATTCCTTGCTTTGCTTTGCTTGCACAAGTGGCTTTTGCTTTACCTATTAATGTGTCTTTATCTCAACCCACGAGTTTCCTCACTTTTACCCTTCTTATTCTCTCCCCCATTTCAATGCGGCGGGAGTGAGTGAGCGTCTGGGGTGGTGCTGAGCTGCCAGCTGGGGTTAAACCATGACACAAGGCAAAAGTAATAGTAAGAGAAATAAATAATTTCACAAAAATATCCCACTAATAATTCAAGGTTAGAAAAATAGGAGAAAAGCTTTGGTCTTATACATGAAACACTACTAACTCTTCAGATTCTAGTTCCATTAGGCAGCCCTCTATTTTAATGTTAAACAAAGCCATAATTACACCTCAGAAGCCACAGCCTCTGCCTAATTATGACTGACTATTTCATTTCTATTATTGTCTTGTTTTATAGCAAAAAAAAATCCAGGGGAAAATGTAGGAGGGGTATAAACCCACTTCAATCACATCTCTTCAGCTAATAACTAGCACTAACAGAATGGACTATGCAGCCAAAATAGTATTTTAGTGAGAACTTACAAATGTAGGTGTGATAGAATACATGGAAATCTAAAGAGAAAACATTTCCATTGCTCTCTGGCTTACTTGATAAACCATTTGAAAGCTTTCTTTCTCATTGCTGATGAATCCTGAGTCAGTGCTGCCATTCTTGCAATAGCTTGAAGGCACTTGTAATATATTATCTAAGACCTTACATTAAACATATTTATATAAAGCACTGGTCTTTTAAAAAGACTTTTTACAGCTGCATTTAGCTACAAGTCTCTCACAAGTTTTGGGTATGTTTCTGGGTGTCTGGGGGGTTTGTTTGTTTCCTAAGCATGAGACTGCCCATCAAGACAGAGCAGCAGCAGAAGGGTGTCCTTCCTATCTGCCACTTGGGAGAGATTGGTGGGAGACTGTTGGGGGTTTGCCAGGATAGGGTTCATTTTCACACGCAGCTGGGGGGGCCACAGCTGGGATAAGCAACTGAAGCAGCCAGTGGGGTATTTGATACCTACTGAGTCATGCCCGCTGTGTAAGGGGAGGGATGGGCTGGGGAGAGGGTGCCTGTTTTCAGCGAGGGACTTAGGGTTTGTTTTACTCGCTTTATATGTTATTTCATTAGCATTACCATTATTGCTTCTCTCTTTGTGTTGTTTTGTTTAACTGTCCTTATCTCAACCCGTGGGGTTTCACCTTGTTTCTCCGAATTCTCCTTCCTATCCCGCTGGTGGTGTTTAGTTGCCAGCACAGGTTAAACCATGATAGAGGGAGAATTCCTTCTTCGAACAGCACTGACCATGACTGCTTCTCACCTTCATTCTCCGGTACCTTATACCAAGCCCAGATGAAGCTGAACAGCCATGTGTATCACTTGAGTTCACGGAGCAGAAAAAAACTGAACAAAATGGAAAGGCAAAAATGGAACAGAACTTATCTGCAGAGTAAGAGATGGGAGCAATTGCATGAGAAGTCTGATGGCAGTTTTAACTGGGCTGGTCAAACCTTGTTCCTTTGCTAAATGTTGGCAGAAGTGACTGGGCAGTTTGGGTGTTCACTTAGCTCTCCCTTTTGTACAGCCTAGCATATGGATATGGAATTACATCAACAGTGACTTTTATTGGTAAACTGGCCAGGGACCTGGGTGATGGAAAAATGAAACACATTCCTTCAAGGCTTTTCTGAGAAGGGACAGTACAAGAGGAAATTGTAGAAACACCAGATTCTAAAGTGACTAGACAGATTATGGAATAAAACCACCCCTGCGCATATAAAAGACAAATTCTCAGGTTCAGAAAGTCCACGAGCCACAAACTATTACTGGGAGAGTATCCCAGGCCGGTGGCACTGTGTGTCTGTCTTATTTGTCTGGTATTCCTGGGGTATTCTTTACTGGTCACAGCTGCAGGCAGGAGACTGGAGGAGAAGATTGGGCACGATCCCGCGTGGCCTCTCCTTTGTGCTTACAACTGGGCACAGGGAGTCGTATAGCCTTTGCAAGGTTCAGTATTAAAGAACTATTATCTTAGTGCATTCTTAATTACGCCTATGAAATGTACAGCTGGTGGGTGTTAAACCTTTCAAAACAGACACGCTGTAAAAATTACTTGTGAGAGCTTTCCTTTTTTTTCCCCTTTTTTGCTTTCCACCATCTCAACAGCAGCAATTTTAGTTTTGAAACCAATTCCAGTAAAATGAGCCTTTTATTTGCTGTCTCTTCATTCCCCTCTTCTGATTTCATCTGCTTTTTCTTTTCATTAAGGTTGATACCATATATAAAGATGACCTTCATATTATCTGTAACTGTTATGTTTCAGCAAAATCTAATGTAACTGCAACTGTGATGACATAATGTTATGAGGATTTGTTAGATGGTAGGACAGACTGCAGTGATCAGGATGGGGCTTGGTCAATCATACCAACCAGCCTCATTTCATGTGTAACTGATGCATTTTATACCCCTTTGTTTTATTCTTCCTTCATTCCTCATGGTTCCCTTCCCCTGCACACTGCCTCATCAGCTTGCGTAGTTCCACCAACCCCCTGTCCCAATACCCAGGACCTCCACGTCTGCATCCTTATCAGTTGTGAAGTGCAGGTTGGCCCTTTATTGAAGTGATACCTGCAGTTTCTGGATAGCACTTGGATTAGTGTGACTGACCAGCCTGGTTTCTTGTTATTTTGTCATTCTTGACATTATTTCTCTGTGTGGTCTGTGGCTCTGTATGTCGTGTTTATTGCCACTTTTTTCCTTAGCATCCCATTTGACGAGCTCCTTGATCAGGTAATCTTAGGGGAGCAGACACCCTCTTTCCACATACCCTTACAGGTGTGATTGCTCTGCATAATAGAACAGCAGTGAATATTTTTTATACTTCTGAACTTTGCGTGCTTGAATCTTGCAAACAAAAATTAAAACCCTGGTTTTCAACTTCCTTCATTCGATCAAGGAATGAAGCCCACCATGAGAAAGTGCCTATTGTAATGCAAATGGCAACATTTGTCTAACTACAAAAACTAAACTGTTCAGTTACACTATTTATTCAAATGTCTGTTTAGATTAATGCAGCATTCATGCTGCGTTAGATTTCCCAAATCTGCTCTGAAAACTGTACAAGGTATGTAGCATTTAAATTGCCATTTATTATATACACTAGATCTTTGCCCCAGAGTCTCACATGTTTTCTTTACACTTGATCATTTCAGTGCACAACAGCCTACTAAAGAATTCCACCTGTCCTGGTTTGAGCTTGAACAGAATTCTGCAGCTACACAGACCGTCACTGTGGCCGCTCCCACTCAGTCTGCAAAGGTACCAGTTACCCTTGTAAGGAGAAAGAAACAAAACCCCCGGGGTATATCACCCCTATAGCCCATTTCACCTAGTGATGGGTGAGGGAGAGGGTCCATCTCAAGCAGAACCATTGGAGGGGGAGTCAGAAGTAGATGGGCAGGCCAACACCCCTGTGTCTGGGAAAAAATGCCCAAGAAAGTCAGATCGTCCAGTGTCTGAGGATCTGAGAGCAGGCCTTCTAAAGAAAACCCATCAGATGGGCTGTTGTCAGATGCAGAGTTAATTGTCCATTCTTTATCTGTGAAAGGACTGTAGCTGTCGTGAAGGTTACCTCCGGGTTGCTCTGATGCTGGGATAATGGGGCCAATACCATAGACTTGGATGGTAGGAAGCCAGGCAGTTGGAAAGCCAAGAAATAATTTGAAAAACCAGACAGGAGGGAGAACAGATTCTGTGTGGTTCCCATCCAGAAGCTGGTCTGTCAATTAGAGGGTGAATGAGTGGTTAGCAAGGCTTGCTCACCCTTCAACAGTCCTATATGGCCGGTGTGAAGATCTTGGGGAGTGGAGGTTAACAGATTTCTCAGTCATTTGCAGCCTGTCTGCAAAAAGCCTCTTGTTGGCCATGCAAGGGCATTATCTTTTAGCAGGAGCTGAAGACAAATAGTCAGCAAAAATTCAAGTGAAACCAACATTGCCCTCAAATACAAATGGTTTCACATTTTCTATATTAAGAAATATATAAATATATGTCTAACCATATATACATCAATTTACCATCATCCTCAGCAATATCTGTGATACTACTTCTGTAAGATACATTAGGGAAGTCAATATGTATTTTACATACTTAGTCTCTTAATTTTAAAACATTTTTAAATATCTGTATACAAAATGTAATAAAAAAATGTTTATTAACATCCAAAGAACTTCAGATGAAAATGACATGATTCATAATTTGATTCATGGCAACATTAGGTACAAGTGTATTAATGAATTATTCTCTACAAAGACAGGAGAAAAAAATTGACCATATATGAAGCCAAGTAAGATATTTTACATACTAAAATAAACTTCTGAGAAAATTGTAACAAGCAATGACCTAGTTTTTATCTAGGAGAAATAACTGACAGGTAAGATAATGGCTAGGTAAACGGTTATTGACACATTCACTTCTTGTTTTTCCATTCAGCTAGACTCAACGCAAACTGAACGAGGTTAAAAAGACTACTTTTAAACTATTAGTATGAAATAAATGCCTTGTTGTATTTCAGTGGTGCAAACCAGCTCTCAAATGGCCTTCCACCGAGTGAGATGCAAGCTGAGCTCACCAGAAGGCGATTACCACCTAGTGTCTAAATACCAGTATTACCAGTGGGACAGGAGCGAGGGAAAGACTTGCACAGCAAAGGAACTCTGAAAGTGGGAAATCACTTCTGAATTCGAAGACTACGTAGCTACTTTCCTACAATTAACTAGCAGTCCAAAAATCCAAGATAAAATGTACGTCAAAACTGGCACAGCCCGAAGAATGAAAGCCTGCAGGCCACCAGCGGGGACACTTCTGCACTGACAGTAAGTTCTTGGTGCTAAAACATCCTGTTCCTGTGTGCTGAGGTGCCTATGGACACTGTCAGACTGACAGGCAAGGATTCAGGTTGGTGACTTGCTAATCCATAGCAAACAGAAAACACCCATCTATAATGCTAGAGCTTATTCTTGCTCAAGTTGTGATCATCCCCTGCTTCTTGCTGGGTTTGAGTAAAAAGCTAAGACTTTACAGGAGACACTGGCTCTACTGAATGTCATCTTCCATTTCCCAGAAAACAGTAGGCTGCTGATGTTGCTTAACAGATTTCAGGACTGTCAGGGCTGAAGGAAGCATGCCATTTAAGTATCTACAAGGCAGAAGTATTCAATCCTAAACAGCCAAGATCCTGAGAACTGCAAAAAACCCCAGATGTTAAAGGAGGAACAGCAGAGACAACTGGAGATCAAAATAGTATTTTCTGAACATTGAATACATTTATTTTTTTCATTGCTTATCAGTCATTGCACCAGTAGCATTTGTAACATTTCAAATTCCCGTGTCATGGCTCGGAAACCCAGCCAGTCCTGAAAACTGAACAAGCATAAACCAAAAAGTCATTCCCATTCCCAGCAGAAGGAAGCCTTATGTAGACATATGTCACACACATCACTTGCTCAACAGAAAAGCAGAGAGGCTGCAAATAGTTCTTTTGTAGATGCTATCAAGTGGCTCCCTTAAATGGCAGTACCATACATTGTCACAAAAGGTAATGTTGATATGGTAGGGGAAACTCAGTTTTATCTTTTCCTTGTCTGTAGAGATGACTGGTTTTGAGCAACTGAAGAGCAAAAAAAAAGTGGTTTACGCCAGAGTTCAAAAGCTCTGTTTAAGGAGAGGATTTAGACAGTCATATAACAGACTGATTCTCTAAGTGTTACAGTCTACTGAATCTTGAATTGCTCCTGCAGTTTTCATTACATTGTTTGCTTTTAACATTAAATTTCCAACCCATTACACTCCATGAGCATGCAAGAGCCTTCTCCTGAATTAAGAAACAGAGCTTACCAACATTAACTGTGAAAGGAAAAAAATATTACAAAATCCTGTAATTACCAAGCAATTGTTTACAGAGTATTTTGCAAAAAGCTACTAAGATATTTTCTGTTGGTATGAGTTTAGAAGGCAACTTCTCACAAAGCTGACTCATACAGGATTTTTATGTATTTGCAAAATCGATAGATGTTTGATATTTGCCATAACATGGCTTTACAGAACCTCAAAACAGCCTCAAGAAAGGTGATTATTTTTGGACAATTGGACCTTTTCAGGTAGCGGTTCAAAAAAAATTGGAAACAATCTGCCTCCATCACTAACTGTGATGGAATCATTTCACATGTAGTACTGCTAGACCCCTGTCAAATTCTAATCTGCCAAAACAGGGATGGGTAATATGAAGGACAACCTCAGTTCCTCAAAAACTTCAACCATGCTTTTGCATTCTGCTGGGCTGGGCCCTTACACATCCTCACGTACACAGGAAACACATTAAAGAGCCTCAAAAAACCTTATGAATTTAGTTGCGAAGCTGCTAATAATATAGCAGCTCGTTAGCCACACTTAAGCGTCTCTTAAATAGTAGCCATAATTGTAGAGAGTAGAAGAAGGATCTTGTTTAACTCAAAAATTAAAAGTGGTCCCACCTGCCAAAAGCCCATTTTCTGTCAACATCTGCTATTGAAGATTGTGCAATAGCGATGGTGCCCCAATACCTCACCTAAGCCAACGGGAAACAATGATACCCAGGGCTTTGCAAAAATCAGTGCTACTGACTCAGGTAGAAGCAATGACAGCACCTATAGTAAAGCCATTACAATTTAAACCTCCACACAGATAATGAGCTGCTGACACATGCTAAAGCAACACTAGCTCGCTCTCCATCTCAGGACACTGTGTGGGATCTACCTGGATGTAAAGAAGGCATCACAGAGGAATTTTACAGAAGTCTTTTAAACTTGTTTTGAACTAAAAACAAAGATACCAAAGGATACAGCAATTACCTCTGGTATATCCCCATTTAATGAAAACCCAACATTTCGAATGGCAGTCTTTTTAGAAGAAAGGTTGAGTCATACAACGCAGAAAGTTGGAGCTATTTTCTCTCGCTGATAAGGAGATAGTTAAATGTAGCTATTGAAGAACCAGTAATGGTAATTGAAATGAAATAGCCTAGCATGTTAACTGTATAATTATGCATAACTCAGGAGAGAGCTAAACTATCCCAGTGGCACAATAGGAAAACTCTTGAGGCTACCTTTCCACCACAGGTACTAAGAAAGACCATCAAGAGACTGTCTCTACTCTGGCTTCTTAGGCCTTTTACTCTTCTTTTGTCTTTCTTCTATACCTTTCCCTGGATCCCTAGATTTTTCTGCTTAATGCCTTTAGCATTGCAATACCCTATTTTGCTGTAGCAATACTTCAGATTTCTCTTCTGTTTTGCCTCTTAGCCACGGTGTCAAGGAGAAAGTTCCATAGAAAGAACATTTAATCTCTATACATTTGGGGTTTTTTTTCTGACAACTACTAATAAAAATAATAGTGTCCTGAAAACACAGTATGATTGATTCTAAAGGTCCTCTCAGTCTCAACTTGCATTTAAAGTTTCTTTGAAGATCACAGTGATTTATTCTGCTTAACTAATTCTGGGCAGATCTACCTGCCAGCCTCCCTTCCAAGTGGCCCACGGCCAGGCTCCCTCTGCACCCAAGGAGTGTGTATTCCAGATATGATAGAGAGAAGTTGTGCTCCTGAAATATCAATCCAAGAGTCTATAAATGGCTACAAAGAAAGTTCAAATGGGATCGTGAAATTGCAGAAAACAACAATCAGAAGAGGTTTTCTTCCTACAGGGAAAGGCTGTAATTGCTGGCTACTATTGGTTCCAATCAGAGGACCACTAAGTGCCTATAATTGCTGATGGCTGCTCAGCAGGGAAACTGAATGCTAGGATTTACTAAAACAGAAATAGAGAATGAAATAAAGAAAATTGTTTTTCTACTGGTCACGTATATAGCACCTGAAAAGGGATGTTCAAAGTACAGAATGTTAGGCAAAGGGACCTAGGGGCAGATAAAAAAACCCAAACAGTGCAAAGAAGGCACTGAGGCCTTTTCCATGTCCTCTGTCACTAGGACATTTGGCTCACTGAGCAGTGAGCCCACAGTTTTTCCTTTTGCTGATCGTGCACTCACAGAAGTCCCCCTTGTTACCCTTCACATCCCTTGCTAGTTTCAGCTCCAGCAGAGTTTTGCCTCTCCTGCTTTGATACTTCTGTATAAGACTAGTCCTACCCTGTATGTCTCTGCAGCTGATCACTGCTCAGAACAGGACCTTGGGGAAGATGGAACTTTCTTCACGACCCAGTACAACGTTTTTGTGCTCCAGAACACTCCAGTTAGTACACACACTTGTCCCCTGGGAACTAATGAAGTTAGTTAGCTGCTTTCAACTCAGACCCAGTACTCAGAAAGGAAATGCCCACCAAAATACTTTACAAGTTTCCATATTAAAAAAAAAACACCAAAACAACATAGTTATTTCCTTGCCCGTTTAATTAGGGAGTTTCCACACATGGTAATATAAACTAGGACTATATGAAATGCAATCTCCCTGCACCTCTCTGAGTCATGAAATTCCTCCACAAGGACACACATTCCTCCAAAATCACAACTCTGAGCAATAGAATGAGCTTTTTCTGGTGGTCAGGAAGAAAAATTTGTACCATAGAGCCACAAGAGAAGAATCTTCACCCTTCCCACCAAAATGCTGTATTTTGTTACTATCTAGCTTTTCTATCTTGCCATCTGCACATAATTACAGCATTTTTTCAGCTTTTTTTTTTAAATTTTCTTGATTTCTGTATGAGTCAGACATAATGATTGTGCCAGAGGCCATTCTCCCAGCCTGTGAAAATGTTTCAGTAGGTCCTATGTGCCCCACAGACCATCTCCCTTTAAAGACATCTTTGTCTGTTTATTTAGGAATAAGGAGGGAATTTGATTGGAACTTGACTAGCTGATCAGGGATTATAGAACAGCAATACTTTAGTTAATAATTTTCTTTACAGTTTGAATGTAAATTGCCTGGTATTCCATTTGAACAAAAAAAAATGACATCTGGTTTTGTGAGCCAAAGAAAGTCTGCGATCATATGTGACAGAAAGGAAACAGGCTTTTACAAACTCAGGGGCCTTTATAAACATCAGAGGTACATTTTCAGAAAGATCTCAGAAATCTGATTTTATTTTGTACATACGACAAACACTGGAAGCACACAGGGAACTATAAATAAACAGTCATCATAATACTGCTAAGATTCACTAAAGGATTTAGGAATAAAACTACACATGAAGTTACTTCAAAGCAGCTTGAGTTTCTACTGCAAACACACATGAACGGGAATTCTGGGTTCATATTCGCTTAGCTGAAATGTCTTTCATTTATAAAATTACAGCAGTGGCAGAGGAAAAAAGCCACAACCCTGTTCCAGAGACGTGCATATATAATATATGTAAATATCGAGCTTTCTACTGCCTTACTTTGTCTATACCCATCTGCAGCTCTACATTACTTTTGGAGGCGAGAGCCATCCATCTCCTGTCCTTGCCACGGTGCCCACAGTTAGAGGGGTTTGGTCCACAAAAGGCTGCAGTACGGACCCTGGCAGCGAGACAGACGGACAGTGGCAGCGAGACAGACGGACAATGACAGCGACAGGGCCGGTGGCAGCAGCACAGGCTCGGTCGGAGCGGCGGCGGCAGACACGGAGGATCCCGGAGCCGGGGAAGCCCGTGGGGGAGCGGGGAGCCCTGCGGGGAGCCGGCAGCTCTCCCGTGAGCGGAGAAGGGGCTGGCGCGGCCGGGGGCGTTGCCAGCGGCAACCGCAGGACATTTAAACGGCTTCGGGGAGCGAGAGATGCTAAGGCACGGCACGGCACGGCAGCCAGGCACGGCACGGCACGGCACTGCGGAGCAGGGCAGGACACGGCCACGCAGTGCAGTTTGCGGTGGGAGGGCCCCGCCCGTTGCCTGTAACCCCCAGCCCACGGAAGGGCTCTCGGTGCCCGCGAAACCGCGCTGGTTTCAGCTCTGGCTTCAGGGCTGCAAGTGCCGCTCCCACGGAGAAGGTCCCGAGAAGCCCGAGGTGTCCCCTCGGCCGGTGCTGGCCGGGAAGGAGATTCCAGTACAGCCAGCGGTGAGCGCCCGGAGCCTTCCCTGGTGGAAAGGTACGTGCCTGCGAAAGGTGTGCACAGGCTGAGGAACTGCTACCCCGGGGGGCTGAGGTACAAAACCAGTCGCGGTGTCGGAGGAGCTGAGATGGAGGTGTTTTCAAAGCCTTGCTCTTGTAGTGGACACCACTGAGAAAGATGCGTGTTGGACCTTGGTGAGCCAAAAAAGCAGGACTCTGCTTCAATCTCCACCTTCTAACATCACTACCGAACCCGGATCTGAATCTTTAACACCTATAGACACCCCTGAGCAAGCTCTGTGTGGAGAAACTTCAGCAGCAGCACGTGGGGTTGCTGTGGAAAGGAATGATGTGTGCTCACAGTGAGGGACTTTCTCTGTCAAAGGGAACCCGGACTCCCATCTGCCGACCTGCCAGGGAGTCAGGAGAGGTGCATTGCCTCCAGGGAGCAAAGGTCTGAGGCATTGCTGAGAGGATGCCACAAGATGTCAAAGGATGACTGCTATCCAGTTGCTCTTCCATGTGCACATGAATGACGCTGAGAGCTGGAATCTAGGCAGAATCAAGAAATACTACACAGCCCTGTGAGTGCAGATTAAAAACACTGGTTCCAACTTATCTTCTCCTCCATTTTACCAGTTAGAGGAAAAGGCACAGACAGAAATAGACACATAATGAGTATCAGCTCCTGCTTACATGTGCGGTGCTGTCACAAGGGTTTTGGCTTTTACAACAATGGGATATTGTTTGGTGACTATAACCTGTTAGGGAGTGATGGAACACACCTGTCCTAGGGTGCTTAGGGAGCTGCCACAAGAGCTGGCCAGGCTGCTCTCCATCTTTTATCACTGGTCCTGGCTAACCAGGGAGGTCCCAGATGACTGGAGGTGGCCAATGTGATTCCCATCCACAGGAAGGGCAGAAGCAGGATCCAGGAAGCTATAGACCTGTTCCTGACCTCGGTGGCTGGCAAGGTGATGGAGCAGATCATCCCGAGTGCCATCAATCGGCACGTACAAGACAAGCAGGGGCTCAGGCCCAGCCAGCACAGGTTTAGGAAAGGAAGGTCCTGCCTGACCAATTTAATTCCATAATTCTACAACTGGGTGACCCATCTGGTAGACGAGGGGAAGGCTGTTGATGTGGTCTACCCAGACTTCAGCAAAGCCTTTGACAAAGTCTCCCACGGCATCCCCCTGGACAAGCTGGCAGCACATGGCTTGGGCAGGTGCACCCTTTGCTGGGTTAAAAACTGGCTGGGTGACCGGGCACAGAGAGTGGCTGTGAATGG
>JANHFX010002318.1:3865-25539 GCA_027560015.1 Chloroceryle amazona
CTGCCCCCCCCCAAAAACCACACCAAAACCAAGACAAAAACCACAAAACAAAAAAAACAAACACAACCACTCCACAAACAAACCGACCCCCAAAAAACCCAAACCAACCTCCCCAAACCTACCTTTTTTATTAAATATCTTAAATTTAATTTCAAAGTGGGGTAGTCATTCATCTGTTTCTCTGGGTTGCTGCCTTGCAGAAATGCTCGTTAGTAACTACAGATTTTATAGGTTGTTACATCTCCTTAAATTTATTCTCTGTCTGTTTTCTTAATTAAAAGCTTGATAGATGTCTGTGGTGGTTTGTTTTGTATTTTTTTAGCCTCAACGATTTTAAGGAAAACAAGACCTTGCTGTTTTGTTTGTTTCCTCTCCTTCTCCCCCCCAATTTACTGATGTATGAGCTAGCCATGGGGACAGTAGTTATCTTTGCCTTTGCCTGTGTGATACAGCATAGTGCTTTGGAACTAATTGTGTTAGAAAATGCATGTTTGTTGAGATGGGGTAAGGGTCTTACAAGTATGTAGGAGAGAGACTCCTGTGCATGACAGAATCTTGACTTAATCACGGATGAGTGCAAATCTCATTACAATGGCTTTAAATATAAGGAGGATAATAATTTTTACCTGCCTTTCCCAAGCCCTTCGAGATGTGCAGGTGTTAAACAAGATCAATGAATTATTATTTGTTTTTCTCATCCTTGCAAAAGTTAAGATTGACATTTAGATTAGTTAATTTTTTTTTGACACATCTGTGTCAGAAGTTCATGGAATGAAAGTTTCAGACCCAATGTTTGGAGTAAAATTAAGCTTTTAGCCATTTCTCATTTGATCAGTGCCTCTTGTCTCATTCAGTAACCTATTCATGCTTTGCTTTCTGTTTCAACAAATTTCATTACCTAGGTAAAAAAATACTTTAAAGTCATTAATTAAAATAATGCGTGGAGGTTAGAAAGTGCAACTTAATCAGAAATTTAGATCTGAAGACTAATTAACTTTTGGATTTTTATTTTGAGTTTATTGGAGGAAACAGGGTTTTTTTTGTAGAGTGAATTAGAATTATCTGATAAAAAATGACTTGCTTTATGGTGTTGATTGTTATGGAAACAGTAAGTTTTTGTGTCCTTAATGATTCATTTTCTTGACTCTAAGAGGATGATTTAAACTGTACATGATATGATGAATATACTTATCAATCAGCAACCTTAACTGGTATGTCTAAGCAAACCTCTAGTGGGGGTTCCCCCCCCTTTGGAATATCTAGCATAATTTTGGATCTTGTGAACATAGTTATGAAATCTCTTTGACAGATTTTATTACCCATTTGATCTAATCCCAATTCCCACAGGCAATCTGGCAAAATATGGTGATTTTTCTGGAAGTTAACCTGTCCTCCCTCTATTGTAAGGCAGCTTTTTAACTTTAAAGTGACATGGTGCTATCAGGATTGGGGGTGGGGGTTGGAAGTTCTTATCAATATCAAATATGTAGATATTGATTTTTTTTCAAGGTAATTTGTAAGTACATGGTGTAGGATTGTGTGTGAATCTCTTTGCTTGTTCACGTCCAAATACAGGTGCATTTTCTCAAGCCATGACCCTTTTAATTATTTTGTTTTGACCTTTGATTTGTAAGTTTTTAATTTGGTAATGTTTTTGTCCACTGATCGTTTGATTTCTTTCTGTTTGTTCACAGGGATTGTTAGTAATGTGTCTTTTGCTAGTATTGGGGAAATAGTGAAATAACAAGGACTACAAATAAGTATATTAATTACTAAGTTATATAAAGACAGTCTTTTCCCTCGTATTTCCAGCTTGAATGTTTTGACCTGTGATTAACTGAAAGAAGATTCCTTTCCCTAAGGGTTTTGAAAATTACATTATCCTGTTGTCTTTGCTCTGTTTTTTCTGCCTGCTGTCTGAAAATGAGTATTTGTGTGTTCTACCACAAAGGTTGGGTGACTGTCTTTTGTTTGTTTGTTTGTTTGTTTGTTTTTGTTTGTTTGTTTGTGTTTTTTTTTTTTTTACTTTCCCTTCGCAGTCTAGTACTATAATGAGGAACAATATCTGGTTTCCTGTGAGGACTAGAAAGCATTGAATCTTAAAATATATAAGTATGTTTGTGTATGTATTTAAATTTAGATACTAATTAGTGATCAAAGTAGCCAAACTACTAGAAATTATTTCTAGAATGTAGAGAAGAGGCAATAATTTAAAAAAAAAAAAAGCTTTTGACAATGATTGTTCATTTAAATAAGCCGTCTACTGATTTGTTACTACTTTTAAAAAAAAAAATTATTAATTTTATGAAGTAGTGCATATTTCTCTCACTCTTAGGTAGGATGTGGCTTATGTGGTATACACAGGAAGATAACTGCTGTCATTTCTTGACCTAAAGTTTGACTTGGCATGTAGAAAAACTGAATTACCAAAAAAAAGATGGCACTACCGTAGCCTGAGAGCTAAGCATCTATATGTGTTATTGGTAGAGATAAGTGACCTTATTTCTTTACCGTAACAGAAGCAGCAGCGCAGCATGCTATATTTGTCTTTGTACAGTGCTGCTATAGATGATCCCACTTTGGTTTTGCTCTTTGTTTTTTGGTTTGTAGTTACCCCCTCCCCGCAGTTTGTTTAACCACTTCTTCAGGAACTGACATGTCTGTTTACACTCTTTAAAAGTTTTCTTTACCTATCTGTCTTGCTTTTCCACTACTGGATTAAGAGTATAGGCAAATGGAAAAGCACGTGCTTTTTAATTTCCAAGTTTTTCAACGTGGAATTCTGGTTACATAATTAAAATGTAAAAAACTGTAAGCCACTGCGATTGAGTATAACCGTGGATGTGAATTAGCATGCAGATGAAGCTAATTACATTATTCTATGACTAATGTTATTCACTGTTAGGAATGTGTTGGGGACTTCAGTGATCTATTGTTTCTATGAAAAATTGTTCACCTACCCATATTTTATATTCTTGCTTGGTGATTTTCCACTGTAACCATTTGTGAAATTTCTTATATGAGACTGAGCAATGTTTTGATTTAGTAAACAAAGAGGAGGAAGCCACAGGTACCTTTATGCATGAGTACAAATATTAGTCGATTTCATAAATTCACTTGCTATCACATAATTACTCCTCATTTGTTTTCTTACTAAAAACTTTATCTTTCAGCGAAAACCAGAAAAATTAGCAGAAAAAGTAGCATGTTTTTTTTTTTTTTCTTTTCTTTCTTTCCATAGCTGTAAGGTGAGGTATCCACGTGTACTGGAGCAGGGAAAGTGTGGCATCTCAGGCACAGGTATAGCCTGTCACTCACTTTGTATATTATTTCATGAGTACTGTCATTAGCACTGTTGTTTTCTTCTCTGTGTTGTTTTAGAAAACTGTCTGTATCTCAAAGCACGGGGTCTCAGGTTTTTTTTCCTCCTGATTTTGCTTTCCATCCCACAGGAGGGAGTGTGGAGGGAGATAGGGGCGGGGGAAGCAGTGTGTCAGTGACTGCAGGGCGCTTAGCTGCTGGAAGAGGTTAAACCACTACATGAAGGTGCTTTTTTTGTTGGTTTGATTAATTTATTTTTTAAATATTCTCCAGAGTCTTATTTGAATTCTCTTGCATCTGAATGTGATTTGAGTTAGTCTAGGACAGTACTGTTGAGACTTATATTTATTGTGAATCTCTTTGTTATAAGGATGTGAAACACTGAAAGAATGGTTAATGTTTTTGTATTATTAATAATGCTTGCCAGGAAACTTATTTCCTTGCAAATTCTCTTGCTTTGATTGAAATGTAATTTAATTTCATTTTTTTCTTATCTTTTTCTCTAGTTTGTGGGCATTAGTTGATAATTATGCCATTTAAAATGTTTTGTTTTATTAAAACATGCTTCCCCTTCTTTTGGGTTTCATTTTGACTAGAATGCTGTTTTTCTGAAATAGGCAATAAAGATGTATAGCAAATGAAACTTACTTATTTTTCTAATATTGAACCATTTAGAACAAGGTCAGTTCATATATATACTACTTGTAATGGGGCTGAGGGTCAGATAGAAAGAAGAGCTTCATGTGAAGTGAAATTTGAAAACAAATGGGAATACTCTTTTAAACCTAAACAGTAGAACATCTGGTTTGTAAGTAAGGTGTAGAATGTGTCTCTCTTTTTCAGATGCTGATAATGTTATTTTTGCTGCATTCTGTTATTGAGAATTTAGCCTACTTGAAGGTTTAAAAAATACTCTTGTAACAATTACTTCCTTTTTCAGTCACCTGGTTTACATTACAGTTACTTATCTGGAATTGAATAGCCTTAAGTTCCTAAAATGTAGAGCAGATAATTTACCAAATGTCTGTACAGTTTAAACAGAATCACAAAATGTTAAGGGTTGGAAGAGGCCTCGAAAGCTCATCTAGTCCAACCCTCCTGCCAGAGCAGGACCACCTACAACAAGTCACATAGGAATGCATCCAGGCGGGTTTTAAGTGTCTCCAGGGAAGGAGATTCCATAACCCCTCTGGGCAGCCTGTTCCTGTGCTCTGTCACTATCACAGTGAAAATGTTTTTCTTTAAGTTCCTGTGGAACATTTTATGCTGCAGCTTGCACCTGTTGCCCCTTATCCTGTCATTGGACATAACACAGAAGAGTCTGGGTCCATCCTCCTGACACTCACCCTTTACATGTTTATAAACATTAATGAGGTCACTCCTCAGTCTCCACCAAGCTAGAGACCCAGCTCCCTCAGCCTTTCCTCATAAGGGAGATGTTCCACTCCCTTAATCATCTTTGTGGCTCTCTGCTGGACTCTCTCAAGCAGTTCCCTGTCTTCCTTGAACTGAATACAATATTCCAGATGCCACCTCACAAGGGCAGAGTAGAGGTGTAGGAGAACCTCTCTCGACCTGCTAACCACATCCCTTCCAATACACCCCATTGGCCTTCTTGGCTACAAGGGCACATTGCTGTCTCATGGTCATCCTGCTGTCCCTCAGGACCCCCATGTCCCTTTCCCCTTTGCTATTCTATAACAGATCAGTCCCCAACCTATACTGGTACATGGGGTTGTTCTTTCCCAGATGCAAGACGCTACACTTGCCCTTGTTATATTTCATTAAATTTCTCCTCACCCAACTCTCCAGCCTGTCTGGGTCTTGCTGCATGTCAGCACAGCCTTCTGGTGTTTCAACCACTCCTCCCAGTTTTGTGTTGTCAGCAAACTTGCTGACAGTGCCCTCTGTTCCCTCATCCAGGTCGCTGATGAATATATTGAATAGTACTGGTCCCAGTACTAACCCTTGAGGGACTCCGCTAGATACAAGCCTCCAACTAGACTCTGCCACATTGAGCACAAACACATGACTCCCCACCCTATACCCAAGAATCCCACCCCCCCCTCCCCAAAAGAAAATCCCCAACACCCAAGCAATTGACAACTTTAGACATTTAACTCCATATTTAAGTTCTGGAATCTACTCCTACATATAAAATAATGTTAACATTCTGCTTGAATTTAGTTTGCTTCCATGTATATTAATGCCTGCTCTGTTATAACTTTACCAGTATGTTTAGTTGTGATACTCATTTCAGTATTTTTGAGTTTTCCTGAATGTAAATGGACAGTAGGGTCAGACAGTGAGGTTTGCATGTATATTTGTAGCAACTGTATTTTTAAATACACAGGAGAATGTGTTGCCTGGCAAAAATGGACCTGGAGGTGCTAGTGGGAAGCCAGCTGAACATGAGCCATCAGTGTGCCCAGGTGGTCAAGAAGGCCAACACCATACAGGCCCATATCAAAACTAGTATGTCTAGGAGTAGGGTAATGATTATGCCCCTGTACTTGGCACTGGTGAGGCCACAGCTTGAGTACTGCATCCAGTTTTGGTTGCTGTGGTATAAGACATATATTGAGGTGCTGGAGTGGGTCCAGAGAATGGCAACGAAGTTGTTGAGGGGTCTGGAGAATGTATCTTATGAGGAAATGCTGAGGGAACTGGGTTGTTTAATCTGGAGAAGAGAATGCTGAGGGGACACCTTATTTCTCTCTACAACTACCTGAAAGAAGGTTGTAGTGAGATGGGTGTTGGTCTCTTCTCCCAAGTCACTAGTGATAGGATGAGAGGAAATGGGCTTAAGTTGTGCTGGGGAGGTTTAGATTAGTCATGAGGAAAAATTTCTATGCTGAGAGAGTGGTTAGACACTGGAACAGGCTGCCCAGGGAGGTGATGGAGTCGCCATTCCTGGAGGTGTTCAAAGATTGTGTAGACATGGCACTTTGTGACATGGTTTAGTGGTCATGATAGTGTTAGGTAGACAGTTGGACTTGATCTTGGACGTCTTTTCCAACTGTGATTCCATTAAGTAGAAAACTGGGAACGTGATGAGTTGCATTAATACATGTGTACTTAGTACTAAGTAATTTAGATTGCCTGCTGACTGTAAAAACACTGACTTACCTTGGAGGATACCTGTATTTTTTTAGGCTGCTTTTATTCTGCTAAGAAAGTATTTTTTCAGTGCCAATATTCAATTCTGCATATATCCATGTGTCCTGTAGTCTTGACTGATGTTCTGTGATAAGTGAGACTTGTAATTTTTATCCCGAGAAGCTGTTTTATTGTATATGCTAGTCTATAACCGAGTTTGTGAGGTGGAAGGCTCTGTAATGTTGTGATACAGACAGTTCATTTTAAGTGGAAAATCCTTTGTTCCAGTCTCAAGTCTGATGACTGTATGTTTCATCTGCTGGATTTTGAATTCAGAGTGCATGGTTATTCATTGCTGCAGAGACTGCAAGCCTAGGCAAAAGCTATAAACCCTAGGCTTGGTGAAAGTAATGCTCTGTCTTGCTTTGTCTCCCTGTTCCCCTGAATACTTACTCATGAGAAGTGCCATCTTTAACAGAAGGAATTGTCAGTCCTCCCTTGGCACTTAGGAGTAGTCTGGAAGGACTCCAAGAGTAGGTGGCATGTACTTTAAACCTAAGGCATTCATGTCTTGACTGAATGTGGATTTCCCTGGGGAAAACTCAAGTTTTAGGTGTTTCATTCAGAGCTGTTTTGGAAAGTCATCTTAGAAGTTTTATGTAGAGTGCTTAGTTTTGGGATGTCGTCTTGTAAGTAAGGCCTGCAGTAAAATGACTTAAAGGGCTAAGGTGTAAGGGCTAGTAGGCTTATTTCTCATCTATGCAGATAATTTACTGAAAGAATTTTAAGTTTATTTGATCTCTAGTTTTTCATTTTTTGCAATCTGTAAAATGGAAGTGTGGTGTCTCAGAAGTACTCTGAGTCCCATGACTGAGGAACTTTGCTTTTGACATGTTATTATTAAAGGGGTTTCCATAATTTTGGTTAAATGTTTGTGCAGAGTTTTGTATTTCCAAGACTTGTAATTTTTTCTCAGAATTTTGGCTTGCAAGTTTCTCTCACCTTTACTTCCAGACCTTTGGAGGAACCAGGTTTTAGTTCGATTCTTGAGGCCTGAGGTGTCACAGACACAAGGATTGTATTTCACAAAGCAGGGGTTTCACATTTTGCTATGTAGATTGTTGCTTCTATTATCTTAACAGTTAAGAAACTGCCCAGCTTTTTTATTTTATTTTTTTTTTCACCCTGCATTTGTAAGGTTCATTTAGGAGCAAAATGTAGAGTACCATTGTCCTGCTACCAATCTTAAACAGATTGTTAGGCAAAATGAAGTTAAAGGTATGGGAAAGGAAAAGTAAGTCTATTTCTCTACAATACTTGCAACAGTATGTTACTCGGTATTCTCGCTTTTTTTTTTTTTAGATATGAACATATATATGTGTGTGTATACACATATGCATACATATAACATTTGTATACATGCTATACATATGTAGCATATATATGTTACCATGTGCTTATGTTTCTGGGACAATTCTCTCAGCACAGTATCAGGATACCAGTACAGCCACAAGTATGTAAGTATTCTTCCTTGTGCAGTTGTGGAGTAACAGTGGCCTTTTTCAGTCTAGTTTATATCAGTGCAGCTGACCTACTATGTCAACATAAACTGAACTGAAAAAGGGTCACTTAATCCAAAGATGTTTCTGTGCAGGTCATTATGTTATTGTGGTTTTAACTAATTATGACAGTAAGATAGCAGTGTTGGTACAGCTACTTTTGAGAACAAAGTTCAGGCTGTTTTGTAAGGCTGCGGAGACCTGATTTAGTAATCCTGTTTCCATTCAACACGCTCCTAACAGAGGGACCTAAGTGTTGCTTTTACTGTGCTGACATTTTGTGGCCTTTCCTTTAGTGATGTAATAGAAGGACTCTTATAAAACTTGGATGTAAGCACAATTCTGTAGTAGCCTTGGTCTTGGATCACTTGTGCTCATGTGACTGTGTGACGAGTTTGCATTGATCACATGGCTGTGCTACTGCCAGATCTTTGGTGGACACTGTATCTTGCAGGTTTCTTGTTTTGGCTGCCTTACAGAAACTGCTTTCTGTTTGTCTCCTCCTGTTCCTGCTCTTTTTTTCTTTTGCCAGTTTCTAAATTATGCAGTGTTCTATTTAAATTAAAACTTCTAGTTTCACAGGTTGTTTATATATTTTTACAAAGTTGTAACTTCCCTAAAGTGGAAATCTTCAGCTTTGTTCTGTAGAAATAATGTTTGCTGGGAGCATTCATGCTTCACAAGACTGCACTTGAAGTCAGTTTTCAATAAAGAAAAAAAAAAAGGATTCAGAAGTACATAGCTGAGTCATCATGAGGTTAAGATGGGGTGGGGCCCCTGTGATGAGTGCCAAGCTGATTAGCCATATCTTGCTCATTCTACTTGGCATAACTCAATGAACATGATTTACAAAAAATGGAAGCTAGAGGTACATATCTGAATGTTCTCATAATTGTTGTATGAGTCTGTATGTAGTACTGTTTGGATGTTTGCTCTCTGGGGATGGATTGATACTCCATTTACAGAGAGCTTTATATGCTATATAGCAAATGAATAATCAGATTTCACTTTTAAAAAATAATTTTGTAAAAGATATTTCCCCTTCCGATTACATGATGAAAATTTATGTTTCTAAGTTTCTGAATAAGCTGGTACTGATGTAAAGTGGTAAACATCTTACTGCTTCAGATGATGTTGTGGCACTGCAGATTTGCTTTCCCTTTATTTTTGACATGTTGGTATCATCTTTGCCTAACCATTTGAAGCTATTCTAAAAATGGAGCAAAATGAAGCAGGGTAATCATTGCAGTAGCAGCTTCAATCTGGGAAAGCAGACAGTGTTCCTTAGCCTGTATACCGCTAAATAAGATATGACAAACAGAGATAATTAAGTTTGGTGGTGGTGGTTTTTTGCTTTGTTGGTTTTGTTTTTTTTTTTTGCTTTTTTTTTGTTTTTTTTTTTAATGTGGTTAATGCAGGTCTTTACCAAGCCAACCTCAGAGAAATACAGAATGCAATATTCAGCAAGCTTTAAAAAAAAAAAAATGGTGTAATCCTCTTGGAACAGGACAACTTTAGGTCACAGATTTAATATTGGCTTCTGTGTTTAATCTTAGCAGGAGTCACTTCCATGTTATTTGAGTTCTTTGTGGGAGGAGATGTTTGTGCAGAAGATAAACTACACATTTCTAATGTGATGCAATTGGATCAGAGTTCTTACTTAAACTTAAGGCAAACAGATGAGCCATCTTTTCCTATTCCCTGATATGAAAGATGGAAAATTTTAGTGGATGCTATTTTTTTTGGCATTGTGCAGAGTTGGTAGATTGTTTGCTGGCTTTGTGCAGAACACTTTAACCTCTTGGGAACTCTGCAGAATGAGCATATAATTTAAGTATAATTTAACACTTGACAAGCAAGCACTGTAGGTATTTAAAATGTCTAAATGTTAAATTGTAAGTGTCTGGTACGTGGTGAAAAGTAAGAATAATAGTTTGCATTGTATTACTTTGACCTACTGCTTGAGAACCTGTTCTGTTCACAGATGCTAACATAGTGAAAGCAAAAAAATTATTTCAAAGGGGGAGATTTCCCTGCAGTTTTTAATGTTAGGAAGGTTGTTTTGTGTTCCTGGCAAGTAAAGTATAGAGTAGTGGTTTGTTTGTGCAGCTCTTAATCTGTGTTTTTAAGTGTGTGAATGGCTTCTGTTTCCTTCTGGTAATATTTTTTACCTTTCAGTTTGTGTAAGTCAGGAAAATAAAATTTTCTTAGATTATACTGGTGGTCCATTGTCATAGTTGGATGGGCTGGGACCAGTTTATCATTATATCGTTAGAAGCAAAATCTGTATATTCTGTACTCTCTATGTCATTGCTCACGGGCTGTTAACAAATCATTGGTAGCTTCTCCATAATAAATAACAATATATATAATTTACACATATGCTAGGGTTTAATCCTCTTCTCTTTGTCCCCTCTTCCTCCTGGCCTTATGGACCCTCATGTTTCTGATGGCTTGTTTTTCCTCTGGAACTCTTGACTGTCTGCTCCAAGAAATAGTTATTTATAGCTTATAGAGAAGTTAGGTGGCATTATACCCTTTTGTATTTTGACGATAATTGAAGTTGTCTTTTTATTGTTGTTTTCTGCCCTTGCAGAATTGCACTTGGCATTTCATTTTTCTTTTTTTTTTCATCATATAAATTGGGTATCTGAAAGTGTAATGCTATTTATGTCAATTATGATGTAATGGATAGTTGTTAACAGTTACACTTCATTCAAATTAAGTGTTGTGTATTGTAGCATCCCTCCTTCAGTGACATGATCCAAATTGGAATTCCTCTTAAAATTTGAGGGTTCAATATCAGTTTAGTTGTAGTTCCAAAATTGCTATTGTTAGAAAGATGCATATACCACTTCATTGACTTGACTAATGGAAATTTTGCTTTGCTTGCTGGTTTTACTGTGTTCTGCAAACTTGGGTTATTTACTGAGATTTTGTTTCTAATTTCAGTTTGCAGATTTTGTTATTGGGTTGTTGGAGTTGCAGTTTCCCATTTCTGTGAGTCTACTCTGGGATGGTGTTTCATCACTTTCCAATATCTGTTGTTCTTTCCATTTAAGACCTTTAGCTTAAAACCAGCCATATTTATGTAATTTTAATTTTACAGGCTTAGAAGACAGATAAAAACTTAGATAACATCCTCCGATAAGAGAGGAAACCTGGAAGAGGGAAGACTCTCCACTAGTCAATGAAGAGTGGGTCAGAGATCAGTCCTGCAGACTGAATATACACAAGTCCATGGGCCATGATGGACTCAGGAGTGTTGAGAGAGCTGGTTGATGTTATCACCCTACCACTCTCATTTTAGAAAGATCATGCCAAATGGGAGAGGTGCTGGAGGATTGGAAGAAAGCCAGTGTCGCTCCATTCTTCAAAAAGGGTAAGAAAGATGATCCAGGAAATTACAGATGAGTCAGCCTCACCTCCATCCCTGGAAAAATGATTGAGAGACTCATTTTGGAGGTCATCTCTAAGCATGTGGAAGAGAAGAGGGTTACCAGGAGTAGTCAGCATGGACATACCAAGGGGGAATCATCCTTGACTAATCTGATAGCCTTCTATGATGTGACTAAATGAATAGATGCAAGGAGACCCAGTGGTTATAGTCTACCTTGACCTTAGCAAGGCTTTTGACACAGTCTCCCATAACATCCATCTGAGCAAGCTCAGGAATTGTGTGACAGAAGAATGGACAGTGGGATGGATTAAAATCTGGTTACACAATAGAGCCCAAAGAGTGGTGATCAATTGTGCAGAGTCCAGCTGGAGAGCGTAACTAGTGGAGTCCTCCAGAGATCAGTGCTGGGTCCAAGTCCAGTTCAACATCTTTATCAACAACGTTGATGATGGGACAGAGTGCTGTTACAAACTCCCAGCCAATTTTAACTTTAAAGGGGTTTTATTTATTTATTGGGGTAATAAAAGGCAAGTAAACAGCGCTGGACGCATGGGGGGTCGCCCCACCATAAAATGTGCGCACCTCAGGCAGTCTCGTACAGCTTTTTATAGGGTTAAGCATTTAATATTCAGTAGATTGGTAATGTGCCTATACATATGCATCATCTATCCCCGCTTCACATGCAGATGAGGTCTCCTCCCCTTTGAGCAGGTGCAGTAATTTTTGGTGGTGGTTGTCAGAGGTCTTGAGGATGAAGTAAGACGTCTTCCTCACAGATAAACTTTCACTTTCGTACCTGGTCTCCTGCGCATGCTCTGTAGGTATTTGGCAGACCTCTAACCCCCTTACCTGCTTCTTATCAGAACTGTCCATGCCTGATGCCTCCCCCTAAGCCGGTAATGGTATAACGACCCTGAAAGATAACAATGGTGTTATTTTTGCTTCTTTTGATCATCCCAAGGTTTACTCTTCAAACCTTCTATTAACACAAATTGTTGGCCCATTTCTCACAGTGCCTTCTCAGCAAGTTTGCTGATGACACAAAACTGGGAGGATTGGCTGATTCACCTGAAGGGTGTGTGGCCGTTCAGCAAGATTTGGACAGACTGGAGAGCTGGGCAAAGAGGAATCTAATCAGAGTCCTGCATCTGGGAAGGAACAATAAAATGCACCAGTACAGGTTGGGAGGTGATCTGCTAGTGAGTAGCTCTGTGGAAAAGGACATTGGAGTCCTGATAGACAACAAGTTATCAATGGGACAGCAAGGTGCCCTTGTGGCCAAGAAGGCCAATGGTATCCTGGAGTACATTAAAAAGAGTGTGTCCAGCAGATCAAGGGAGGTTCTCCTCTCCCTCTGCTCTGCCCTAGTGAGACCTCACCTGGAGTATTGCATCTAGTTCTGGGTTCCCTAATTCAAGAGGGACAGAGATCTACTTGAGAGAGTCCAATGTGAGGATGATTAAGAGACTGTGAAACACCTGTCTTATGAGAAAAGACTCAGACACCTGGGGCTTTTTAGCTTGGAGAGAAGAAGACTGAGAGGGTATCTAATGAATGTCTATAAATACATAAGGGCTGGGCGTCAAGAAGGCAGGCCCAACCTCTTGTCACTTGTGCATTGTGATAGCAGGAGGGGAAATGGTTTCAAGCTTGAGTACAGGAAGTTCCACCTCAACATGAGGAAGAACTTCTGTTCTGTAAGGGTTATAGGCTGTGGAGTCTTCATCTCTGGAGACTTTCAAGACCTGCCTGGATGCATTTCTGCATGATCTGCTCTAGTTTTGTTCTGCTCTGGTAGAGGGGTTGGACTCAATGATCTTTTGGTGCTTTGATGCTCTAATGGTGCTTCCAACCCTTAACATTCTGTGATTATGTGTGGTTGGTTGATTCTGTGCTGTCTTGGCTGTGTTGTGAAGTACAGCACTATGTTACATTTTAACCTTTTACCTTCTTGGGGGTGTTTGAAAGGGTAGAATCTTCATGGATGAAGTCTTTTACCAGCACCACAGTATGGGATATGTGTTGTATAAATAGTGTGTATTATTATGCATTGCCGAGCAATTTATTTTGTGTGCTTCTTAGGAGATTGTCAGGCCTTCTTTAAAAATCTTCTTCAGCATGGCTTTTTTCAGAACAAGTTTTATGAAGCAGAAGTCAGGTGCTGTGGCTTTTATTACTTGGATTTGGTGGACTGCCTTATTAAAAGCCAAAATAAAGATTTACAAGTGTTTTTGCTGCTTGTGCTTCTGATACTTCTGCGGTGTAGTTCAAAATCAAGTCAACTTCATGTGAATGTAACAGAAACAAAGAAAAAAAAATTTTTTTTTCATTGAGAGTAATGGGTAAATGTGTAGCCCATGACTAAAAATCAAACCAGAAGGTGTCTAATGTCCTTTAGGGTCAGTAGCTCTTCAGTCTGTTAGTTTAGTCCCTAATATAGGCTAATGAACATGACCGGCTATTTGATGTAACTGCTGCTAAGGTGGAGTCAGCAGAGCTCTTGCTAGTGCTCAGGATGTTTTCTATAACTGTTATATCAAACCCAATTCATTTGATTCCTTTATTTTTATTTTTTTTTTACTTTTATAGTGTGCCGGTCAAATAAAAGTCCATGGGTCTGTCTAACGTGCTCAAGTGTCCATTGTGGAAGGTGAGTATGATGTGTTAGTGCATAAGTCTTTTAATCAGACCTTTATCTTTTTCCTTTGTTGCTTGACTCTGAGGCAGTTAATTCAAAATTTTCCTGAATGTTTTATAATTCCCTGAAATAAACTGTTCATGATGTCATTTAACATTGTGTGTTTATACTAAATATCTCTTTGCTACCCTTTAAGGATCCAGAGATTTTACTCAACATCATTTTTTCTTCCAAGGAAAAAGTGTACAGTGAATGGTGCTCAAAAAGCACCTGGAGAACTGCTAATTCAGTGGATTATTGTAAGGTTCCATTGTCTGAAAGATGTTTCTATTGTAGTAAGATGAAACCAGGAAGAAATTTGGAAACCTGCAAATCCAAAGTTGGCACAGCTTATTTTGAGAAAACTAACATCTATCCAGTTTAGAAAATACCTTAAATGTACTGTGTTGTAGTTTTGGGACAAAGTTATTGCCATAACACACAAGGATTAGCTACCTTCAGAATTCCTTCAGACTGCACCACATTTTTGTCTGTATTAGTTGAAGTACACCAGAAAAACTTGTAGAGGAAGTGAAACAGTCAATGCTGTTATTTATGTCAGGGTAATTGTAGAAAACTTGCAGCTACATAAAAGTTTGAAATGCACACATTAATGAGAAGACCGTGTTGATGTTCAGACAGTATCTGAGACGTGAACATGTTTTCATCTGTAGGGTGGCATCTGCGCTGGTGTGCTTTTATTCTGGAAAAGCATCATTAAATTTAGTGACTTTGCCTTTTAAAGTTCATTCTATAAACTTTGGGTTTTGTTTCTTTGATCTGGGCAGCAGTAAGTGCCACAGCATTATTAATGTCCCTTATTCAGAGTTTTCAGCACAAACTCCTTTTTTCCTCTTTTTATTTTATGAATTATACATATATACTTGGTGAGAGCTAGAGGGGGGAGCTACTTCGTGTTATGTGATAGTGTGAAATAAATAGTTTGGAATGTTTTGTTACTAATTTTTAAAAGATACTATCTGCATAGGACTTTTTCTTGGTGCAGCTAGTAGAGATTGAGTTAGTCTCAATATAGGCAGTTAATTTTGATCTTCCAAACTGCTCCCATCCTTAGAATGAAAAATAATTGAATGAGAATAATGTAATACACCTTGTAACAGGAGCACTTTCAGTCATGAAAGCACACAGCATATTCTTCTGTTGAATGTTTCAAATTGAAGAAAGAGCTTTTCAGAGCTTCACTTGAAGTACATCCTCCAGGTTAGGGGTCATGGGGAACATTACTGACTGTCAAAAACAGCAGACTATTTCTGATGAGAGCATAGCTTTATAAACCTGCTGTTTGTACTGTTAGGCAGAAAACCAACCGCTGAAAACACAACTGTCTCCCTTGTGTTATGATGTGATTGCTGTGGGGTTCTGCTAGTGCAGCAATGTTGGTAACCCTGTGGCTTCACTGCCTTTACTAGCACAGCTGTGTGAGCAGAAATGTTTACACCTGCATGTGAGAGCAAGTGTAGAATACAAAGACCTTCATGTGAAGCATGCACATAGTTCCTGTTAGTTAACATTGCCTACTTCAAAAAGCAAGAAATGGGGGAGTACGAAATTCATGTAAGGTCTGGCTATGTGCTTCTAAGTGTTAATGGTTTTCAGTTATTACAAATGCAAGAACCCTAAGTATTGACACTTTATTAAAGATGCTTAATTTTCTAGATCTCAAATTTTGAGCATGAAAATGCTCATTGTGTCAGCAAAAGAGCTGTAGGATTTTAGATTTCCTTTTCAGTTATGTGACCCCAAGCTCCAGAGCCTTTCCAGATAATGAACTTTATAAAATGTAGAATGCTATAATATTGAGTTGTGCTGCAGAAAGGGAAAGCTTAAGTTTGATGTGCTTTCATATGGGCATCAGCACTGTTAATCACAGGCATGCTGAGTGCTCGTGGAGAAAAATCTAGAGTTGTAAGATAAGTGTATGGGAAAACAATATGGAGAACTAACCACATCACAGGTACGGAAAGAGGAAGCTAATGAATTTCTCAGTTGTGAAGGTGCACCAGTCTGTTAACCTAAATCCTGGGCTTTGGTACAAGGATGCCAGTTCGGTTGCTATGAAAGAGATGGAGGAATTAATTTGGACATCATGGGAGAGTAAAGGGGTAAAAAGTTAGAAAATTTAGCCAGTGTTTTCACTCAGGTAAATTGCCTATTTTGATGCCTGTGGATGTTTATTAGGCTGTTTACATTGGATGTTTATTAGGCTGCTTTTTAATTTTTCTTATTATTTTCAATTAGTGTTGGTCAAGTAACTGTTTAAGACTGTTTGATTTTCATTTTAGATACGTGAATGGCCATGCAAAAAAGCATTATGAAGATGCACAGATTCCTGTGACCAATCATAAGAAAACAGAAAAACAAGAGAAAGTTCAGCATACTGTGTGTATGGATTGCAGTAGTTACAGTACATACTGGTAAGGGTTTAAATGCTGTAGTTTGACAATTTTTTACATGCTAGAAGGTGAAAACTTTAGGCTCTGGCGAAGCATTATATTACATGTTTTTGAGCACTTCATCTTTTGATTTCCACACCTGGCTGATAAAAAACACTCAAGAAAAAAAGTATCTGCTTCTTGCACATGTATTATAGCACTTGTTATGGCTAAACTCCATAATTTCAAATGATTTAGCAGAAGCTTTTTGAAATATATGCTGTTTCTGTGTTTTGGCATTGTTTCTATTTGCTCTGGGATATGTAGAGAACCTAAGCATTTAACTGCAAAAGCTGCTGTTTGGTTGCAATTACTCCTTCCATCAAGTTGGTGAGTCACATAGCCTTTATTTGTCAGAATATCAGAAAGTAATCTAACACACTATGGTTCTCATTCCAGAGATAGAAAGCTGAGGTATCTATATGTGGGCTTTTTTGTTTGTTTTCCAGTATTACTTTTTTTCTTCTCTGAAAGAAAGGCTACTTTCTTTTGAAATTTGGTGCAACCTGTGAGTTTGGGAAAGCGGTGGATTCTGTTGGGAAGCAGCATCAACTCTTTGGCTAGATTAGGTACTGAAATCACATAAGTGATTCTTTCGATAGAAGAATGGCCTGGCCTGATTTATTCTATCAGTTTCTTAGAGTGAGATAAGAGCACTGTTTAGGGAGATCTAATAGCTGTTCTGTTAATGTTGGGTCCCTTGTGTTCCTTATTCCTCAAGAGAGCAAAGACTACTGAAAGCAATGCTCTTGTGTGTTCATCATCTTCCATCCTCTTCACCCCTAAGTGTAAAGCTGTTGTCAGCTGCTTCACTATTTCCTGTTAGCTTTGTGGTTTTCCATGTATGTTGTTACTTGTGCATTGTGGTCCTTGCAGGATTCAAACAGTGAAAATCTCAGGGAAATCTGTGTTACGGTCTTGTAAAATTGCTGAGTATATAGCTCCACTGATGGGTATTTTATTCAAATAATTGAGTGTCTTTTCTGTACTTCATCAGGGAAAAATATGTGGAAGTTTAGGGACCTGGTTTTATGAGGAATACTTTAATAACAAATATTTTTGATCCCCTGGAAGTAAAATCACCGTTAAGTAGTCTCACCTGAAGAAATTTTGTTTGGATCAACTCAGATATTCAAGATGATGTGTGCAGCTGTACAGCTGATAAGCATAGAAGAAAGGTTTGAGTAGCTTTCTGCTGTATGGCAACTATGCTTTTGTTTATGTGTTATTTAAATGACCAGCATTTTTATCTGCTTCTATACGAAAACATTAGAAAACATATTTTTTCTTAAGTGATACATAAGCACAGGTTGCTGGCATTTGAAGAGCTGTGAGAAGCTAGTGTCGTTTTCCCAATAAATGCTGTTAATAACTGAATCCTATGTCATGGCTTTTTGTTTTGTTTATCCTGTATTCTAGTCACTTTGAAGGCAGTAGTGTGTGGAGGAATTTTATATATCTCCAGTTGATATGACAAATAATATGGCCAACTTGCTGATGCTTGATAAGTTATACTAGCAAGTCAAGAGCACTCTCCTGACCTTAACCCAAACCCAGTATGAGCACTGCAAAATGATGACAGCCAAGCTGAGGACTGTAGGATCTATTACTGAAAAAAACTATGTGAGGAGCAGGTAGGCACACGCTTAAGAAGCTCAGTGGTGTTTCACAGCATATTTGTGGTAGGACAGGAGAGAAGCAGTTTAGCATGTGATGTCCCTTTTTCTGTAATCAAAGCAGAACCAGAGTTGTCTATGGAAGAACTGTAACTAGAGAGCTTTGCCTTGGAGTTCCTGTTGTTTATATAGTTCACTAGCAAATTGCAACTCTCCTGTGCTAATGTGAAGCTAAACCAGTTTCAAAAACAGGGTATCTTTGCTTTTATTTAGGATATTTTTTTTTCCTACCTGATAATCAGAAAAAGGTGCTTGGATTTTTTACTGCACATATTTTTTTCCAGTGGAAATGAATGTAGATATGTAAAGACGAAACAAAAAGCATTCAGACCAGCTTCTGGCCCTTTATTTTGGACAGTACTTTGGGGATTGCTATCAAATAGTGTGTGCCAGTTAAATAATTGGGTGAATTTGAGTCATAACTAGCTACTGTGGAATTTGAATTTTGAAATGGTATTTGTTAGGTTCTTTAGTGTAGACATGAATCCAGTAGACAGTGCTATGTTTATGCAATGATTTTTTGTTTAAGTGAAAACTTTAATTTAAATATTAATATTTTATGCTAGCAATGCTGTTAAGCTCAATTTGAAAGTCAGGAAAATATCATTCTAAGCCTTAATGACTTCTGCTTCTACTGTAAAAATAATGGGAATATTTTGATGTAGTGCTGACTTTTATATTTTTATTTGCAATGTTGTTTACTGTAGAGTTAGAATACTCTTCTATTTTTATCCCGTGGATACCAATTTATTGTATTCCTTAGCATGCATGTGAACAGGGCTGTCTGGGCTCCATTAAGCAGAAGACATTTAATCCCTTGCTTTTCTTTGGCCATGTCATAAACTTTAATGGAGTCATGAGAGCACAGTCCAAGGTATTCCTTAGCTGCCATTGTCAGTCAAAGAGGAAGAAATACTATGTGACTGCTGAAGTTGTCATGGTTTATTGAACTTTGTTTCTAGTTCACATGCAATTTTGCTGTAAACCAAAACCAGATCAAGCAGTCTTCTGAAATTGCATTTCAGGTTGGAAGTCTATGTGTGTAGATTTTTATTTCACATGATCACAAGCTTTCAACATAGCTTTGAAAGGAAAATATTTCAGCTCTGCTGGGACAGCGGATAATTGAAATGTTTAATCTGAGATAAAAGTTTTTATTGTATCTATCAATTTGTTAATGTTTGGAAAAATGCAGGAATGCTTGAGGTATCATTTCAATATTGGGCAACTGGGGATTTTATTTTCCAAAGGGTTTTGATGTTTCTTCGATGTCCTCCTATTCAGCTGTTAAGTCTTCATGGTGGAAAAGTTGAGAGAATGTTTATCTTTTATTTATTATGAGAGTACAACTATCTTCTTGATTCTTTTGGTCTCTTTTGAGACAGTAGATGCAATATTAAATTTTCAGGATGAATTAAATGTGAGACCCTAAGTACTGAGAAAACCAGACTCCTGAATTCCCCTTTCTTGGAGATAATCAGCCTTCAGTTAGTTCTAAAGTATAGAACATACTTTCTTTTTTTCCTCTTCGAGATATTGTATAAAGTGGTTGGTTTTCTGTGCATGAGAAGTAAGATGGTATGTGTAAGAAGCCTCCTTTCAGAAATACGTTTCCTGAAAGATGACTTGTCTCTGTTTAAAGCTCAGGGCAAGCCCACATGAAACACAGAGGAGGATTCGCCCTCTTCTCCCTCCCTCACAGGGAAGAAGTAGAATATGTGAAAAAGACAAATTCCTCAGCTAAGATTGGAAGTTAAGACTAACAAATTTAATAACAGGAGAAAAAAAAAATCAGAACCTTATACAAAACGTGACCTCAGATAGCAATGGATTGCAGACACAGAGGCAGGCCCAGTTGTGCTGAGATGCTGTTGCAGCTAACAGAGCTGGGTAAAGAAGAGGGCCGCAATGCCACTACTCTCCCCTCTCCCCCCCAAACTTTTTTTCTGTTTGTTAGATTGAGTATGGCAGGGGAGGGGAGGTAATAACAGTGGCCCTCTGACTGTTCAGGGTCCTAGGGTGACCACCTGTCCTCCCCACTCAGTCTGTTCACCCTTAAACCGCAACAAGACTTGCAAAACTGTTTTCCCTCTGCTAATGCACAGACGGTTAGCACACAAGAAGAGCTGCCTTGTTTATGTATGTGCATGTTTCCTGTATTTGTTCAATCCCAGACAGAAGTCAGATTTCTGATCCATTAGGCAACTTGTTATCTCTTAAAGGCACATGGTTGTGCTAGCATCCCATTACGTCCATTAGTTGTCCCCCAGTTGTCTGTATCCTGTTCGTCATACACTCTCCTACCCCACCGCCAGACTCGTCAAAATAACTAAGTATGAAGGACTTAAAAAAACTGAGGCTGCTTAGGACCTATATTTTGAATTCTACAGTCAGTGGAAATTAAAGACTATGTAACTTGAATTCTTAGTTCACTCACATAAGGTGTTAGCACAACTGAGGAAAATTGGATTTTCTTATTTTTTCTTTTTCTGTAATTCTTCAAATCCAGTCAGGGCTTTCAAATATAATGAAGTTCTGTAACCTCCCAAAACAACCAGCACTAGGCATTGTGTTCCCTAGAGCAGTACAAGCATTCACTGGCTTACTGCCATTTTAGCAGCAAAGGAGGCCAGAAAAGATCAGGCCTTGAAGGTGGCAGAGGTGCTAAAAATGGAAAGTGCATACAAAGGAAAATATTGCACTAATTTATATGAGACTCTCTCTGAGGTACAGAATTTGCTCTGTACAATTGGTGTTACAAGCATAGCGCAGAACTGGTGTATGTAAAAAGGTGTATAGTCAGTTTGTGGTAATCATGAGGAGGACCATAAATTACACATTTGTTTCAAATGTCAGCTTCACATATAGGAAGTAATCTCTCGGCACGTTCAAGATGGGTGGGCTTAGCAAATTTTAAACTATTAAAGAATAAACTACTTCCTATGCTGTTTACTTTGTTCATCCAAAATAGATTGGTAGTGGTGTTGGTTCTTCTAGCAGTAGTCTGAATCCTTAGTGTTGCAAGGAGGGTGGTTTAAAAAAAAAAAAAAAAAAAGGAAGCCGCCTGTCTTATTTTTAAGTGAATTTTAAAAATACTTTTGCATGGTTGCAAGGACCCTGACATTTAATGGTGTATTTGGTTTTATTCCTTCATATTGGGTAAAGTGCAAACTTGCAATTTTATATGAAGATGTAACTGGTATGTGAGATAAGGCTAAAAATAAGATTAGCACCATCTTTAGGGCATAGGGGCCACTATTATGTCATCTTTCAGCAATAAGTTGGCTTAGAGGCTTTCAGTGAGCTTGCGTGAGCTTTCATTCCCCATTTAGAGACGTCAGTAACTGCACTAGACTAGCAGCCTAATTGTGCTAGCATACCTGGGGGTGTGAACATGCTGGAATTAAGGGGCAGTGTAATGGTTTGAAAAGCAAAACAACGAGGGACTCAAGTCAGAAATACAAAACAAGAGAAATTCAATGGTACAAA
>JANHFX010002318.1:35458-65377 GCA_027560015.1 Chloroceryle amazona
GAAAAAAAAACATTTCGCTCAAAAAGGGTTTTTGGGCCCCATGCACCCCCCCCCCCCCCCCCAAAAGATAATAAAAAGAAAGGGATAAAAAAACAGCTTACCCAAGTAAATCAAAGTATCGTTCCTCTCCAAGGTCTCTCTGTCCTGGCCCCAGAACTTCTTTCAAAGGAGCACTGAAACCTGTTAGGATATATTGTGATTAAGGTAAGTTGCTCCGTGTTTGCAGGTGGTAAAGATATTCTGTTATCTGTTACATTTCCAGCAGTGCTGAAAAGATGCTGTGAATGCATCTGCTTGATGAGTAATGTGAATAACAGAAATCTATTTATTCTGTTCTTAACACTGCCAGCTATTTTTCACTGGGCTTATGAGAATCAAGGAAGTTTAATACCAGTAGTTGCAAGCAGTGACCAAAACATTACAGGCAAATGAATGTCATCTATAATGTCATTGACCAGTTTTCCCACTAGTATTTACTATAATTCCTGTTAGACTGAGAAATCAGTTCATTGAAGTTCCTCAAGCAAATTTTCAGCACTGTGCATTCCATCACAGCTTTTAAAAGAAAAAAAAAAGTATTGGGTTTCTGTCTATCCCATTTTTATTCTCAGCTAGGTGCATGCCCAAGATTAATTGATAAGAGAACTCATTAAATTATATGGAGAATAGTCAGTTGCTCAACAGATCCCTGCTCTCACATGATGCAGAGAGAAAATTTGAATTTGGTCAGTGCCTAATTGTACCTTGTAAAACTTAACAGTGTTACAATTCTACTTATACCTCTTGGGCTTCTTGTGAGTTTGGAGGAGAAGATGGATGGACATACTTGTGAAAGGAAGACAGAGCTAGTAGCATGTTAGTAGCAAACCAGCCATTTTGCCTTGTGCTTATGAAGCCTGAAGTGATGGGGCAAGGGGAGAAAACCTAGTTGTAAATGTGGTTTAATTGTTTTAGCCCAAAGAGATTTCAGTTGTTGAAGGCATGTTGTGCCTGCTTCCAAGGACTGTAAGTGCTGTTTTTCTTACAGGTTATAGTGAAACCTGCTGCTGGTGCACCTTGTGGCCCTCTGTCTTAGATTGCGTATGGGGAATAGAGAATATAATTTATAGTTATAAGCACAATTTATTATGCCTCTGGGCTCTTATTGCTGCTGTGTAAGTCCTTCTCCATGACTGCTGGACAAAGTCTGCTGCTGTCATTCTGCTGCATGCTCAGATAGTTCTTTAGCCTCATGCTGAATTGCAAGATGTGTACTTTGCTGATTTGTTGCTGTGTAAGTAGCATGCTCTATTTTCCTAGTAACTGTTCCTGTTTGTTACCATATCTTGTTGCTAGTAGGAGAAGGCATGTTAGAGGTGGGCTTTACCTGGATGAAGAGGGAAAGCTGGTGCTACACTGTAGGGATTTTTGTAACTAGGCCTACAAATACTTCCACATAATTATGTCAGTGTTGCACAAAGCTTCCACTGTTTTTCTGGGTATGCTTTCCTGCTTCAGGTAGATGGAGATCAGTTCTATTGCACAAGCTGACTATTGGAGAAACTATGTTTTTTGCTGAAGAGCTTTAAGATCGTTTTTAATTTTAAACAGTGCATTGGCCATATCATCATGTTGTTTTAAAGATCTGTATCTCTATGTATGCTTTTTAAGAAATACAAAGATTTTTTTCATTTTTAATTATCATATTTGTGTGCAGGTATAAGCACATGCACCAAGAGCACAACTAACAATGTGGAATGATTCCAAACGTTAATGCAGCAAATGTGTTGCAGAACAAGTGTGCCATATACTTATGAGGAATTTAACATGGAAAAGATACTTGAAGTAAAGACTTCCCATAAATTTAATCTTCATCTGTTTATGATCATTAATATGTTATTAAATTGAAGATACTTGTATTCAATAAACTAAGCATATCCTATGTTACCTCAGCAACTCCAAAATTATCCTACAGTGTGCACAGTTAACATGCAGCTTTGAAGTTGAGTTCTGAGGTACTACTTTGTGTCATAATAATGCACAGTTATTTTGCAACTTTGGGAGAATTAAGTCTATTTTTTGGCTGTACAGGACTCTGGCCTTCTGAAGCATAGCAGTGTTTCTGTGTGCCAGTTTTTCTGTTGTAAAAGGTAGGTAGTGCTGCCAGTATTTTTCAGGGTGCTGGTGAGATCTCGGTAAAGCTGCTACCATGGAAGAAACATGACTGTAATTCTACAGGATGAAAAGTCTTTCTTTCATTTTTGTTACCTCAAGCAATAGGTAGCAATTTTGTAGGACGTAGCTATGTTTTTCACAAAGCACATCAGCATCCCATTGCATACTTCTGTTGCATTGAGTCTGTCCTCTTTTTCTCTCCAACTCTGGGTACTGTGCCATGAGTCTTAGGGACAACTTTCCCTCCCCTGAGCAGCATAAAACCCCCATCTTTGTTGTTCTTTCCCAGATATTCCTATGTGACAGTTATCATGCCAATACTTATATGGAGTGGTGGGGAGGTAAAGGGGCAGGGGGGTATGATAAAGCAGTATAAAAGGACAAGAGGAAGAGGGAAAGTTGGCACTACGCTGTAGGGATTTTTGTAACTAGGCCTACAAAGACTTAACACATAATTATGTCAGTATTACACAAAGCTTTCCTGCAATGAAGGATTCATCTTATGACAAATGAATAGTAGTTGTTTGTTAAATTTGATGCATGATTTAGATTAAATAACTTTCAAGGTATATGTTACCCTGATGGCTTCTCCGTTCCATTTGATTAGGTTTGTTAGTAGTGAAATGATAATGGTAACTCTTTGAGCAGCATTGTTGCTGATAAGCATCAGAGACTGGAGCCCTGTCCTGCTAAATCCAAACCCTCAAGAGGTGCTCTGGATATCTACCTTGCCTTAGAAGAGGAAAGAGATCTCTCTTTCATCCTAGTTACTCCAGACTTCATATTGTTGCTGAAAGATCCATGTGGAAAACAAACCAAAAGTTTAAATTCCTGGCTTTGGTGGGGAGGGGAACAAACAGGCAAACATCTGGAACTGCCAAAGTGTATTAGTAGCTAAATGAAAACCACTCAGAAATACTGACTCTGAATCCCCCATGAACAATACCTTTTGTGGTGCCTTTTGTTTGAATCTTGGCATGTTTGAGATTTTAGTATACCAACCATAATTTATAGTATTTTCAGTACTTACAGTAAGGATGAATAGTGGTCTGTCTGAATGCTGTTCAGAACAATTCTGCAGAGGTACTCATCAATGTAATCAATAACAAAGAAAAAGGAAAAATGCTTTGCGTGAGCAAAGGGAAGTCACTGCTGCTGTTGTTTACTTTGTTAACATGTATAGGAGACATGTTACTAGCACAGAGTCTGGTGAAGCCAATGAACATGCATGTTACTGAATGTTATATTAACTGAATAAGTGAGCAAATGTCTCTGCTGCTCCCTGTTGTTTTCTAAAAGGTCTCTTCCTGTCTAAAAGTGTATATTCTTAAATGTTTCTCTGTCCTCAAAGAGACTTACAGAGAGTTTGAGAGTGTCAAAGGACCAAAATTGCATAGTCTGTCTAAATATTGCTGTACCTTTCCAAGAGCTACTGTACGATTTTCCAACAAGCATATGTCTCTGTAATAAGCCTGCTCAATATTGTTAAACAAGCAAAGGTTCGTTCTGTGATTTGTGTCCTTCATGCTCTGTCTGCACTACAGCAACCTGTATATTTGGTGATTTTTTTTTTGCTATTGTTTCCTTTTTTCTTAAGGGGATACCAGCAACAGGATGCCCATGAGTTCATGCGTTACCTTTTGGACCATTTACACCTTGAACTCCAGGGCGGCTTCAATGGTGTTTCACGTTCAGTAATTTTGCAAGAAAATTCTAGTCTGTCTGCAAGCAACAAATGTTGCATGTAAGAAGTGTTTTTTAATTTCTTCAAAACCTTAATGCCTTTGTATGGGTCTGTGTGTGGTGAATCTAAAATTTAAAATGCCTGATTCCTTGTGTAAGTTTTCTTTAGTGCTTCTGTAATGTTGAAGGTCATACAGGTTTAGCATCCTGTAGGATGTTCTTCCTATCAAAAGGAAATGCCCAAGATCAGTTTTTCATAGGTGGGAATGAGCACACAGGCTAAGTTGTAAAAGCATTTTAATTCCTTAGTCTTCCAGAAATAAAATGAAGGGACTTGTTATTTTCTCTTCTATGCCCATATAGAATTCTGTCTTCTCTTCAGACTAGCTCGTTGTCTTAGGGTGATAGATGTGCTGAATAGTACAAGAGCAAAAAAAGATGTTAAAAGTTTGCATAGGTTTAAATTGTCAGCAGACTTCTTGGATTAAAGACTGAGCAATGCAGTTACAGTTTGAAGACAATTTTCCTGCAGATGATCTTGCTATATTTGCATATCACTTGACACAGTTAAAACTGTTGCTATTTTTTTTTTCCCTGGTGATTTTGATTTTCATGTTACTGTGTGCCTGGAAACAGAGGTAATCCCTGTGTTTCACTCCTTGTTCTGTACTGTTGCTGTATTCTGTCCCAGGTGTGTTTTCTCTCAGATTGAAACTGTCACGGACAGTAAACATTTTAATTTGCTTCAAGGAGGCATGTTAAGTCTGTTCAACCTGCATATTTGGTCCCTAAGTCATGGGTTTCTCTATGTAAGAGTTGAGTAAGTTTTCCCTTCCTATATTGATTGGGATCCCTCCCAATATAATTAGTAACAAGCAGGTCTGAGAGATGCAGGATTTTATAGATGCTTAATTAGGGAAAGCCTAGAGTTTGGATTGTGCTCTTGACCACATTTGTGTTGCTTTGCTGATGCTTGATCCTATGAAAGAATATTAAAATGCTCTTAGAATGGAAGTGCATTTGAAAAATAAACCAATTTTGTTTTATCAACGTTCTGAATGTCAAACCCCAAGAATTTAAACTTTGTTCACATATCTATTGTGAATTTGTCTTCAGAAAGGCTCCTCAAATGCATGGGGAGGTGGAATAAGCTGCCTTCTGTCATGGACAAATTGAGGTCACATTGCCTACAGTAAAGTAATAACTGCTGTGAATGCTTTCTTCTTGAGTGTCAGTTTATTTGCGTAGCCATTTCCTTTTGCTCAACAGGAAGTGTTCAAATTAACTGTAGAGGTGTAGGTGGAGTGCAGAGAAGGAAGAAGTTTCTGCAGGCTAGTAGTGTCATATCTGCAAGCACAAAGTAGCAAGCCTAGAAGCTGTATAATAACGTTTTTTTTTTTTAATAGGACTATGAGAAGTTACAAAATTTGCTAAAAAGAGAGTAACAACAGCATAGACAACAGTGATGATGATGCATATTGTTTATAAAATTTTAATGCAGCTTAAGCAGTCTTTGGAAGTGAAGTACAAAAAAATGCTTTAAGATGACAAAAATATTTGTAACACAGGGTGTAGAGAATTAAATCAAAAGTATGCGCTTGACCTACATAAGAGGGAAGACTGTTTCAGAAACCATTTTTAATTACTGGGTTGAAATACTGTAGGCCTGTGAGCATTAGCTCTCCATTACAGAAATGCAACCAATTGGAATGCTTTCAGTACTGACATTTTTAGCATCTGCTTTGAGCATGTACAGTTCACACTTTCTTTAGGTAATAGATAAAGCACAAGTATTTTATCAGCTAAATATTGTACAGTTCTGGGGTGAATGAAATGCCTGATTGATGAACTCTGTCACTATTTGTAACAAAACGACAAAATTGCTCTGCCTAGTAGTGGTGAGTTATGAGTAAACCTGTAACAGGTATTGATAATTAACCTCTGTCATTCTGACTTGACTTTACCTCTAATGTCCAAAATTGTTTAGAAATGGAGCATCTACTGTTGTCACAGCGATTTTTGGAGGCATTCTTCAAAATGAAGTCAACTGTCTAATATGTGGGACTGAATCTAGAAAGTTTGACCCATTCCTAGGTAAGATGCCTCTTGCTTTCAAAATAATAGATGACTTAAGGCCAAAAAAAAAAAATTTGATATATTTAGACATCACATGACCGAATCAGATTTTTAGCCTGAAAATATTATGCATGGTTTTATTCAGCCCTGATTTTTGTTTTGTCTTTGTTTTCCTAGACCTTTCACTAGATATTCCAAGTCAGTTCAGAAATAAACGTACCAAAAATCAAGAAAGTGGACCAATGTGCACATTAAGAGGTAAGAATGCTTGGATAATGAAAACATTACTAGGATTAAAAGCCATATACTCTTCAGAGTATGTGTTTCATGGGAGCCAGGCTCTCACCTAGGGAGTGACTTGGTGCCACATGCCATCTAATTTTATGAGATTCTGTGGTAGAAGGTGCCAGAATAATTTTCTATGTAGGTTTTACTCCAGTCACTGTGTATTGATATGATAAACTGGCGCTAAGAAGTGAAGTGCTTCAGTCAGTGAGTAAATATATCAAGAAGGATTCCAGTAGAGGTTTTTATTTGTGGTCAGAATATTTCTAACACATTCCAGTCTTTCCAACCAACACTTGTCTATTTCATTGTTGCCTATTGGCATTTGTGAAGGCTCTGTGCTTAGAATTCTGTCTGTGCCCCTGGCGTATAGTAAAGGATGGCTCTTGGGTGTTGTGCTTTTTATACAACATAAATACAATCCTGCCAAGTTGGGCAGTAGTGCTGTTACAGACGTTATGTTAAAGGATGTAGATTTTTACAGATTTGTGAAAATACTTGCTGCAGATTGTGAAATATTAATCAAGCTGACATTATTTTCATTGTTCACTAAAACCAAATACTGAATGTTGAATTGTTGAGTATTCTTTGTTAGAAAGTAATTTAGCTTCTTTTGAAAGTAGTTGGGCTGAATATTGGACAGAATCTTTTTGTGAATGCCTTTTTTCTCTTGAACTTATTATAGCTGTGTTTTCAGGAAAAGGGAGTTCTTCATGTTACAACAGGTTTTTGTATTAAAACACTGCTTTTGGTGCACAAATGTATATAGTAACCAGAGTGATTGCAGCAGATAATACACACTTCACATTACAAAAATCACTGGATGTTATCTAGAATTGGTTTCTTTATGTGGGTGTTTTTGGTTGTTGTTTTTTTTTTTTAAATCCTGTTCTCTTTTAGATTGTCTTCACAGTTTTACAGACCTGGAAGAACTCGATGAGACAGAGCTGTATATGTGTCACAAATGCAAAAAGAAACAGAAGTCCACCAAAAAATTCTGGATTCAGAAACTACCAAAGGTTTCTATAAGTGTTGTAGACCCAACACCTAACCTTCCCATAGGCTATAAATTCAACCTCTTCCTCTAATGCATCCATGTTGTTTTTTTTAATACTGCAGGTGCTATGCTTACACTTGAAACGATTTCACTGGACAGCGTATCTGAGAAACAAGGTTGATACATATGTCGAGTTTCCCTTACGAGGCCTCGACATGAAATGCTACTTGTTAGAGGTATGAAGATTCACTGGTACTTTCTCTAGAAAGTTGTTCCATGATCTATGGCTTTATAATAAATTATAGTCAGTGCTATTGAGATTTGAAGAGTTTTCTGTTTTGAACCACAGCCTGAAAACAGTGGTCCAGAAAGCTGCCTTTATGACCTTGCGGCTGTTGTTGTGCATCATGGTTCAGGGTGAGTACATGAACTAAGCTTGCTTCTTGTCAGAGACCACCTCCCCTCTGAAGTACATGCAGATCTCATGAAGGTTTTTCTGTTCCTAGTGAATGTATTTTTATTGGTGGAAAGATGCAGTAGCTTATAAACTTACATAGAACTCAGATGAATTAACTTCAGATGGATCTATACAGATGTTTCTGTGAAGGCTCACTGGCAGTCTTTGAGGATAGTGACTGTAAGTGTGATACAGAATGAAAATAGCCTAATTCCTCTAGGAATGGACAAGCACTAAACCAACAGACTGAATCAAGGGGCATTCCAGAAGTTAATGCCTCATTTTAAAATTCTTAGTACAAAGTGGAAGTATTTTTTCTTCTTGCATTTATGCCAAAAGAGTGTGTGTGCATGTTTGGAACAACTGTAGATTTAAGATTGGCACAGTGAGAACGATTACCCTGTATTTACTTTTATCCAACAAGAGTGAATGCTAGTAGGCATACAATGAGACTGGCTCGTATTCATATTTTGAAATGGCTGGATGTATTTTGTTTTTATTCTTCTCCCAGCTCTGGACAGTCTTATCAAAAGTAACATTAGTAGGGACGAGACAACTGTTTATCCCGAGAGAAAGATGTTCTTTTTGTTTAGGCAATCGCTCCATGGGTGTGAGCTGTGAAAGTAGTTTTCTTTAGGAAACCAAACCCTATTAATCAAAACCTTGCTGTACCTGAATTTAATTCGAAGATACAAAACCTAAAGTTCTATCCAGAGAGCCTCTCCTCTTGCTTTCTTGAGAAGAATGGTCTGGACTCTTGGAAAGATCTGATTATTAAAGGCAACACTTGTAGCATCATCTGACTGGGTCTTCAAAAACATAGAACACTGTATAGACACCAGAGGAAAGCTGGTCCTGGTTAGCATGTAATTAGATGGTTGGAAACACTGAGCATGTGTTACAACACTGAAGCAAGTGAAAGCAGGCCTTGTCTTGGGGCGGTAGGGTAATGGTAATTGACTGTGTTTGTACTTCTGGTGTGTTACATTCATGAAATAATGCTCCATGATGTGGATTTTCTTTTAAGGTGAACTTGAAAAGTTGTCATCTTGGGAATCTGAGAAGAGTTGTGCTGTGAGCGCTTTTGATTACGTTTAGATTATATTTAGATGGTGTGTGTCCTAAGACCTAAATGGGGAAGTGTTCTGAAAGTAGAACATAGTGAAAGTTTGAAGCTAATGCTTCAATAATAACAGGTACTAGACTTGATGTTTTTTGTAGGCTAACACGGTAGCTCAGTGTTGCAAGAAGCCATGCTTGCACAAAAACTTCAAATGCTAATAAGTTCATACCAAAAAAAATCTCTCATTCCAGTAAGTGATTATTTTATTTAATACTTTAATTTGGAGAACTTTGAGCCACACAAATTATGAAGGGAAACATCTTACTAACTGCTGTGGAGGGCTGTCAGTTCCTTTCTTCCTCTGTTCCTGGAAGTTTTGTAGTCCTAATAGAAAATGCATTGGAGAGTGACGTGATCTGTCTCCTGATTATCCTTTCTTTTTCTGCCTCTACCTGCTGACAGTGTGGGATCTGGACACTACACTGCATATGCAGCTCATGAAGGCCGGTGGTTCCATTTTAACGACAGTACTGTAACTTTGACCGACGAGGAGACTGTGGTAAAGGCGAAGGCCTATATCCTCTTCTACGTGGAACGGCAAGCCAAATCTGGATCAGATAAACTTTAATACCTCCTTTTAGTTCTTACTTACCAAGTCCACAGGACAAAACATTTCCATTTTTCCATAAATACTTGATTCAAGACTATTAATGTCATTGTGCACTTTTCAATTTCCTCTTGTGGGTTTTAGTTTTGTTGTGTCGATGGTAGCATTTGACTTACTGATCTTGGACACAAATTAACTTTTTTTTTTCCTTGTTATACCAGAAAACCTCAGCAGATTTGGATTTGCTGCTTTAGTTATGATAACTCAATTTTTATATATATAGTTTCATGAAATACTTAGATATTTCACTTTTTTATATTAATGTTTTCAGTTCTCATTTTCTAAAGGCACATTTACATCAGCTTTCTGTCCTCCTTACAACAAGCAGGATAAATGTGCTCTTGATTATGAAAAGCAATACACCTTAATACTGTTCTCACAGCTCTTACATAGATATGATTTAATCTCTTTAAATCAATGATTGCACGTACTACTTTCCCTTGTGCAAGAAACTAAACAGTGACATCTGACAATCATTCTTTTGTCTGCAGAAGAGAGGAGATGTGGCATCATTAAATAGACCAGGTAATTGCTGCTATCTTGGTTTGTATGCAAGGCTGCCAACTTTCAGGAATCATTGTAAATAAACAGCTGGTTCAATTGTATCAATACTGCAGTTGAATTAAAGTATTTCTCACATATGCTCTATGTTCTCCACCCCCTTTCAAATTTGAAAAACAAAATGAAACAAAACCCAAGTTTAAAATACACACTTGTCTAAATTGTGTTGAGATTTATAGTTTTTTTAACTGAGCCAGAATTGCCTTAGCTATCTTTTGTTTTAAACTGTCATTCTGAAATTCAATTATGAACACTTACTTGCTTGAAAACTTGGAGACTTCCTGGCAGTGGGACTGCAGCCTTCCTTCCTAGTGAGAATTGAGTACAGCCCCAAAGTTAGGGGTTGTGAGAACAGTCTTAGGTCTAAATGTAGCTCCTGTTCACCATGTGCCTGCAGTTCCTTTTGAACTGAATGGTGTTCCAGATACTTTGCGTGGCAGCGTGGCAGTTGTTCTATCATGGTAAATGCCAACTGAAAGACTGATGCTCAGTTTCACAGCACAGTCTACCTGATGGATGATGGTGAGCTGAGACTGCTTGTTGACTGGAGCAGACTTTAGTAGCTGTAGGAATGATGCATTGGTCCAGTGGGGGAATCTTTATTTACTGTCTCTAGAAGAACACTGGATGCGTAACACAATTTCTAATCTTGTCTGTGCAATGTAGAAATACTTAAAAAAAAAAATTAATTAATTTTAGCTGTACTGCTGTCTGGAGAGTGGAAGTCCACTAACCAGATTTTAAAAAAGGTGGACAAGAAGCCCAATATTGCAAAATCCAGGAGTCCCCCAAAAATCTGAAATTTGACAAAATCTGTATTTCAGTTCTCTTTCTCCAGCCCATCCTTTCTAGGTAGCCACCATGTGCCTAGCAAGGAACTGAATGCTCCTAAAAATCTCAAAAGCAGTGTAGTAGAGTAGAATTTGCTTAATGTAGATGCACACAATCAAACAGCACCTTTTAGTTGTGGTAACAGTAAAATGTAGTTGTCTGAAAACACACAAGGACTCAAGTGAAATGTGATTACCCTTTTTAGTTAATGCTTCTGAAAGAGACCGTGGTACACAGCAAATTTTCCCTACAGATTGTGCCCCATAGCTCAACCTGGTTCACACAGAGTATGCTAGCTGTATGTTGACCAGTATAAACAGAAGTTACAACCAGATGCTTTTTTGAAATGTCATTCTTTTTCACGGCATGTTAAAACAGGAGAGAAATTGGTTTAATATAAAACTGCAGAAAGCATTCAGCATTGCTAATGGTGTATAAATATGTAAACTGAATACTAGTTAAAACCTGCCTGACTATGTGACATAGATAACGATGTTGTTTTTTACTTGAGCAATAAATAGAACTACTCATTGCTTTAAATTGTAGATAGTTTGTCACCTGTCACTTCTCTACTTCTTGCAGCCAGAGCTTTTGTTCTAAACAGAATAGGTAGCTGTTACCTTTTTCTGCCTGTATAAAGTAGCCTTCTTTAGTATGCAGGGCAAGTAAAGTACCTTACCACCTTACTACCCTGAAGGGCAGCCTTACTGCTTAGTTGGGCAGTTGAGTCCCATCTATAGCTGCTTTTTGGCTGCATGCTGCTTGGATTGCATTGCTTGAGAATTTTATTTTTGAGAATACAAAGCTTAAAGTACACAACTAGTGTTTGGCCGAAAGCAGTGTTCTCGCAAACCAGTGATGTAAATGTGCCTTACTCTATTTTTAGAAACTTAAATTTGTAATCTTCAGCAACATTCACTTATTTTAAGCAACTTCTACTTCTCCAGTTAATTTTCTTGGTCAAAATTTTGTTCTCACTTCAGTATTTCCTTGCTTTGTAACATTTAATGTCTTGGGCAAAGGTATTTATCCAGCGTGGTCTATTTTGAGACACAGCCATGGGAACACAATGCAATCACATCAGGCTTGTTCTTGCAGCATACGGTTATAAGGACTCAGCCATATGCTTTGCTGGAACAAGTAAATTGTAAATCCTTTCCTAATTTAACTCCCTCCCACTGCAAACCCAGATGGACAGTTTGTTGTGGCAACACAAATATTCCTCTTCCTGGTGGAGAACTTTGCTTATCCACTGTATTCTATTCAGTGTGGTGTCAAAAATGTGTGGGGGGGAACAAAAAAAAGTAACTGAGCACTGAACCAGTAACATAAACTGCACCTGGCCTAGTATTACATTTTTAACCATACTTGTATATCCTATATTTATCTACTAGATTGGGGTTGGGGGAGGGGGATATTTAATTTAATTTAGGTCAAATGTTTCTTTTCTACTTACTGATCTTAGTACACATTAACTGGCAAGAATTATTTTTGTTTTCTTGCTTGTGATTGCTCTGCAAGCAACAACTGCTGTCTGTGGTTCAAAGACCTTCATATTTTTCACAAAAAAATTGCCTGATCGAGGTTGTTCTGTTACTGTTTAGCCACATATACAACTGGAGACAAGATTTAAGTAAAACAGAACTACAAAATATCTAGCTCTCAGAATACTTCTGCTTTAATGTCTTGTGTAGTGAGTCTTGCTGTTGAGTGCAGCATTATGCAAAATGGTAAGGCACTTAAAAACAGAGCTACTTCTCATTGTAAAGTGAGATGGTGCTTTCCAGCTGGTAACAAATGTCAGTGTATGAAGAGTTTAAACCTGTCAGGGGGCCAGGGACAGTGAACTTGTATCAAAAGCAGGAGACCATTTAGAAGGATTTTACTAAATTGGTGGAAAGCATAGTATGTGGTAGTTAAAAGTTTCCCGAATAATGTCTCTGTACTGGTATGTCTGTGTTTTACTGATGAGGTAATCGGCACCTTGAAAATTGATTCCAGTGTGCTTTAGGATATCCTCAAGTACTGTAGTGTGCCACAGTTGTAATTGTTTACCATTAAAATCTAGTGTGTAATTTTCAGTGAGGATTACTGACTGTGCTCATCTTGCGTGTTTCTGGAGCATTCCCAGGTTGAATGTGAATTATATCATTCACAGATTATGTTTATGGAAAATATGCCATTAAAGTGTCTTTCCTTAGAAAATGAAGCTCCTCTTGTCCTTCTACAGGCTTGCAGAACATCATTAGTGTGAATCCTTTGAACACAGAGCATTTTACCTTGTTCTGGGGAAATCGAAGCAAATGGAAGTGTTCCCACTATTTAACACCTCTACCAAAACTCATCAGTCTAGACCCAAAGAGGATCTGCTTTTCAATTTTAAAAGGCCTTATCACCCAACATCTGTTAATTTTTATGTCAGGTGGTGGTGTGCATCCCCTGTGTGGTAAGAGTCCATCCAGCAATGCTAACCTTGTCATTCAAGTTTGCTTGCTTGTTGTGGTTTTTTTGGGGGTGTGTGTGTTTTTTGTGGTTTTGTGTCGGTTGTGTTTTTTTTTTGTTGTGGGTTTTTTTTTTGTGTGTGTGTTTTTTTTTTGTGTGTGTGTTTTTGTTTGTTTGTGTGGGTTTTTTTTTTATAAAATTCCTCTGTATTACAATTCTGAGCAGCCTCAACTATTTATGCCTTCTCAAAAATGAACGTAAGCTCTGAAAAGGATTAGCTAGAGTTGAAAATGCTAGTATGAAAATGAAGAACTGCTGTTTTCCAGTGACTGCCTAACCTGGTATGTGAAATCATCTCTGTTTCTTCTCCCCTTTGTGGCCTCAATAAAGTAGTCATGCCACTGTCCATAGCCTGTTTCTGAGCATGGGAGGGAGGGGATGAGGGGACCAGCAATCACCATCTCATTTCAAGGAAAATATTAAAATGACAAAGGATATGAAACCAAGACTAGCAACTGTTAAGCGCAGCTCACAGTTAAGTATACAAAGCAGAATTACTAACTTTGAAGAACTCCCATGTTTTGGGGGGGAGCGGGGTGGGGGTGTGTGTCACTGTGTAACCATACAAGTTACTCAAGTGGAGATAAACTAAAATTATTGTTGCAGATTGCAACATTTCAAATCACGTTTTTCAGCATTGAATTTCAAACTGCATTCTCAAGGTAAGAAGCAGAAGCTTAACTTTGCTCCTCAACCTAGACATACTGAAATAAACCTAACTAAAATGCATAAGCCACAAATTCCTACAGGGCTGTCTTGATGTTAGTTTCTACTACTTAGTTAACTGTACTATTTTCCTGTATGTGCACAAGACAGAAGAAGGACATGAATTATTTTGAGCATTTTTATTTCACAAACATGAAAGGCACAGGGCTGATCATTGTTGCTTTTAATTCCAACCTGCCATTTAGTGTAGCTTTTTCTTCTAGGAGAGACTTCGTCCTATAGTTTCTCATTACTGGAAATCAAACCCTTTTAGACCTCAAACCAATTCTCTTTATCCTTTCCCCAACAAACCTGCTAAGTCTACAGCAACAGAACTAAACCTACAAAAACATAAAACAACCCAAGAAAACTTGCAAAGCTTAAGCTGTTTATTAAGAGTACAAGCCTAGAAGCTGGTAAACCACAGACTTGCTGTCCTGATATGTGTCTCCCTGTGAGTCATTAACATTCCTCGTGCAAAAGGTGGGGAAAGGGCTAGTTCTGTTTATTCAAATAACAGTGTGCAGGCTGCCCTGATGCCTCAGACTTGTAAATTCAATCTGCAGGCTTTGTGCCCAGAGAGTCTTCCAGCTCATTTTACAAGCTGTTTGTGAAAGTTCATTCATTATCCAGTAAAACACTCCTTGAAGTAAAAGTGCAACCTTAGATAAATGAATGAACAAGTCAAGGCTAAAATTGTTGGGACATTGTAAAAACAAACTTCTATTCAGAAAGGCAAAACCTTCAAACCTGGGAGGCTGGCAAAGATATGCCCTGCAGCTGTAGCTACAGCCCCCCACCCAGTTCAGCAACTCAGCACAAGAACTTTGCTAGAAATGCCTTTTAAGGAAGCATTTCATCAAAGTCAAATGCTGCTGTTCTTGCATGCTCATTCCATTCCCATGTAGAAACAGAAGTCTCATGCATGCGTTCTTTGTTCTTCGGTTCTGCTTAAGTTGGTTGCCAAAAATAAATGCCATTCCACAACCATATATGTGCAACAGCCTTCTAGTGATTCTGAGCACCCTCTAGCACTGCCATCATTCCACAAGGCCAGATGACACTCTCGCACCAATCTGAGGGGCTATGCATCTAACCCAGCTGAATTGGGAATGCCTTTTGCATCTATTTACTTTTCTGGACAAAAATAGTAGGAAAAGTTTAGCACAAACATGTCACAAGTTGCTAGAAGTGTTTCAGGATCCTTTACTGTGGTCTCTGTTGAATTTTCATTCTCCAGCGGAACTAAAGAAGGATAATTTTCTCCTGGGACCTGCTTTAAAATACTTATCAATCTGCTGGTATTCAGAGAGAGTCAAGGTGTGTAACATTGAGGACTGGATGAAAAACAATCTCCAGAAAAACTTCTGTAACAGGCATGAAAACACTGTCAATGACTTTTTACTAGAAGTTTGCAACAGGTATGTTCTTTCGGTGTGAAACTACATCTACTGTAAGGGTTAACTGTCGTGAAATGAGACAATTGAGAGCTATTTACTCCATATATCCTACCTGAAATGGAGTGTTCAGTATATGAGTGCTTTGACTTTGCAGTTTTAATACAGTGTTAAGTTGGTTTTATAGTGGCTATACTATATACTTCATACTGACTTTCCTTAAGCCTGTATTTTCCTTTTTTTTTTGTAAAGAATTAATAATGTACAGGGGACAGTTCAATACTGCCTACTAAACTGCTGCAATTCAGTGCTTAATTCTGGCACTGCAATGCATTGTCTGCAAGGAAGGCCTGCAAGGAAAGACATGATTTCACATAGTGAAGATAGGTCATAACAAACCCAAGGTTGTTAAACATCATGTTACTGAACAAATTTGTTTCATTCTAAGTAGTATTGCTTTTATACTGAAATATGTGTCTAAGCATTTTATGAACTACAGTAAATGGAAAGAAATACTGCTACGGAAAAGCAACTCTAGATGCATGTCATTGCTTACAACTGCTTTAAGTTGTAAGCAGCTCTAAGAAGAAAAATTAAATCCCCTTAGGCAGGAAAACAGGGTAAGTGCTAACCCTCATGTTTTATTAACACCCAAGGATGGCTGTGGTCCTATATTAGAGCTGAAGGGGGCATGTCAGTGCCTATCCTAAAATGGCACACCTCTGTGCTACAGCCAGTCCTTGGCTTCTCGCCACAGTACAGAAGACAAAAATGTTCCATTTGGAAGTAACATTAAAAAAAAACCCCAAACAAATAACAAACTGCAGGGTAGTAAGCAATCTCAAAGGCCATAAAAATTCAGCAAATGCCTTTCAAGCCTCACATGGATTTGTTTGTGCAAGTTAAAAGAAACTTTCATAAATGAGAGTTTATATTGAAACTCCCCTCCCACATAATCTATTTTAGTCTTCCTAAGACAAGTTCCCACCTTTTCACTCCAGCAACACCAAGAAAGCATTTCCATCCACAAAATTCCTAGCATTCTATGCAAACAAAAATGCAAATTATACAGCTTTCCTCCTAGAGTTTGGAATACTTTTACTCTGTTAACAAAAGCACAAGACACCACAAGTTGGAGCTATTCTTGACCATGCCTGCTTTAAACCATTTATTTTTTCTAACTCTTCAGAAGCATAAAGGGCAGGGGGGGGGAATTGTCAGCTGACAATCTCACTTTATTACCTGTGCTTAAAAGGTAAAGTCACGCAGCAGCGGAGGGAGGGGATGGGGGTATAGAGAAAAAGGAGACTACTATGTACCAATTTTTAAGGACAGAAGAACATGCTGCAGTGACAGTGGAGCCCCTTGTTTGCCACCATGGCTATAGTACACTTAGAATCCTAATAGAGGCTGTAAAGCACAAAGCGTTACATGGAAGTGCTTACAGACACCTTACAATTCTTATAGGACGGAGGAAGGCTAATTTTTTCATCCACAAATCTCATAAAAACATTAGCTTTGCTGTAAATGCTTTTCCCTGGAACAGCACAGTCTAAAAGATGTCCTGTGCTAATAGAGTTATGCTGCATTTAGCTGTGTTGATAGTAAGCTAGACTGCTCCTCCCTGGACATGGGTATAAGACAGAAGCCAAACACTACAAAAGGCTTTACCAGCTGGCGCACAAGGGTCCTTGCAAACATGACTGGTCAGCACAACAGCCAGTATTAACTGGTCTGCTTCATTTTTCTATACAATGACAGTATAAGCCATTAACACACTGTCTTGGAACAGGCCTTTTCTGTACTTGCTCAGGTCTACCGAAGCAACAAAAAAAAATAAAAATCCCCTTTTTTTTTAATCTGTTGCATTACCGCATAACAGCAGAGGTCTTAACAGTTTCAGTGATTTGAAGGAAGGCTTAAGAATTGTGTGAGCTTCAAACATCAACACTCAAGGTAGTAGCTGGCACCTATTCAGTAAATCCAAGGAGATGAAATAAAGCCACTCATCTCCATAAAAGCAAGAATGGCAGTGTCTTGCCCAAGCTCAGCATGTCCACACAGCAGTAGCTTCACTCAATTGTCCTCAGTCATTCTGACTTGAACTTCATCTCTACTGGATATTCATTCGCTATGCTTGGAGAAGAGCAGCACCATGGGACTCCTTAAGAGAAATATAATGCAGCTGCAGTGTAAATAGGCATCTGAGTTCCCTTCTCTACTATGCCAACTAAGCTATACATGTTGCTACCGACAGAAGAAGCAAAGAAATTTTGCAATTAGTAAAGCTGAGCATTAAGATCTACATATGCCCCTGCATACTCATGCATTCTTACCCCTCCTGATGGCAAAGGAAGTATTTTTCTAACTTTCAAATTGAATCTGGAAAATACTAGCTTCTCCAAGCTGTTTCATTTCTCCCCTCATCTCACCTGTAACAATCATGTTTTCAGATGTCCAAACCTGCTATCTCTGACCCTCTCTGGATGCGGCCATGTTACAGATGACTGCATGTTGCTGATCCTCATGAACTGTCCAAATCTCAAGACACTCAAACTGGAAAACTGTGTGCGTATCACTGACAAGACACTAGAAGCAGTGACCCTCTATGGAGGATCACTGCAAACACTCCATGTGGATTTCTGCCGGAACATAACACAAATTGGTCTAGAGAGAGTCAGGGAAAAATGTCCATTGGTAATGCTTAGAGCAGAGAGAAGTGCTAACATGATTCCAGATAGTAAGCCACAAAGAGTCGCTTGAAAAACCATCAAGAAAACTGTTTTAGCTTTAAATGCAACATATACTATAAACTCAGTGTGGGTATTTTACTGTGCTTCCACTCTCAGGTTGCATTGCTTCAGTGAACTATGGTTAATTTGCTGCATTCTATTTTTTTTTAGTACAAACATATGGTTGATAAAGGCTGTAAGGCTGTATTAGCAAAAGACAGGCATCTCCATCCTGACAGTTTTAAGGAAAAAAACTTTGCTTTCTGTTGTCCCTTAAAACTGGAAAACCCTGCATTGATGTCACAAAATGCTAGATCTGATAAAGGCTGAAAACTACAATTTTGATACCCTCTTGTCACGGATAAATGGAATGCACCTTGCTCAGAAGAAAGAAGCAGCAGTATGCTTTATTGAAGTAAAATAGTAATTTGTCACGAATTCAAGAAAGTCAGAATTTTGACTCCTAGAGAATCATGTAATGTACAATCTTGCACATTCTTGCTGACTCTGAAGATGAACTTGCATTTACCTTAAAATTCTCTCTCTCATTTAGTACAATCCACTGAAGAACTTTAGATTTACAAAAAATTAAAGATGGTTAAATCTGACTATCAATAACTTTGTTTCCCCTAGGACCAGATGTCCATTCTGCTTAGACATCAAAAACAAAAGGCTGTATACAAACCAGTTTGAGAAACTATGGATCATGAATAATTTCAGCTTAAATAAAAAAATTTTGCAGCAGTTTTTATTTTAAATTAAAACCGTAACAGAGTAGGAGTATCTGAGTGTGTGTGGCCTTCAAATTAAAGCAAATTTAGAAAGATTAATTTTTGTAAGTACTGCTCTGTTCCATTACATGACAATTATTCAAGACTGTCACTACAGCAGTCTATGTGCATATACTCTAGCAAGCCTGTTTCTGATTTAAATGAGGGTCTGTACAATTGTTTATAATCTTACTGTACTGGTAACAGAACACTGATGAAATCTGCTAGTTAAGAACATGAAAACTGGAACCTGCTTCACTGGAACTGAAGTATATCAAGACTGTCATGGTTTAAAAGAATCACAGCTTTGCAGACTTATTACTTGCCTGCATTTTAATCTTTCTTTCATATAATGGAAGACTACGAGAGCTAGCTTTTCCCCTAAGGAACAGAAATTGTGATTTAATTTGTTGTTTAACAAACTTACAGGTTGTCACAAATACCTAACATTACACATTTTTTTTCTTTAAATTTATAGAGCAGCATGACTGTAGTACCTCTAAAACAAAAAGAATGTGTGAAATTACTTAGAAATAACTGCTTTGATTTTCCAATTTCTTGCTGTATTCTTTTTACAACACTGTTGCTCCTTTTATTAAAGCTGTATGTCATAAAGGAGAACTTGGTTCTGATACCTCAGGTAATCTTGAAAGATTTATTTCAACTGATACATTGTCTTTCATTCATGTTTGAACAGAAAGAAAGGACACATACCATCAAAATTCTACTTGAAGTGTATGTTTACTGCAATAGTACTGTAAAATTGTAATTTCCAATTGGTTTATCTAGGAAGGTAAGTTTCAAAGAAGCTCAGCAGAATTATTTTAATAGACTACATTCCTGAGGCTTATTCTTTCCTCTGCAAGAACTGATGACCTAGCTATGAGCTGGAAACATTCCATTTTCACATATTGCTGACAAGCCAAAGTAAGATCTATAGAGTCCCCTTAGTAACCAAAGACATTCGCTTGATGCCAGCTCTCTAAGCACTCTGTGATGAAAGATTCATCTCTGTAGATGTAACACCTAACAGATTTTCAAGTAGCTACAGGATGTAAAAGCAGGTTTCCATCTGTCTACATATTATTTATGCCTTCTTGAACATTTTCTATTAGGACTGTTTTGGGGGTGGGTGGGGCACTGGTCCTGTGAATGTGGTGGTTTTGGTTTTTGTGGGGTTTTTTTGCCCCTTTTTTTTTTTTTTTACTTTCCAGGGCTAAAAAGGGTCTTGGAACACTCTCCCACTTGGTTTCTTTCACCATTTCTGTACAAATGCTCAGTCATACTACTTTGCTCTTCACCTCCTTGAGAGGAGATACGTGTTCATGACATGATAAAATGTGAATGCAGTTGTGTTGATAAAATTTTTCAGAACTGATAATTTTCTTACTTGGTAATCCAATTTCAAAATTAGTGTATAAATGATTGCATTTACTCAGGGTATTATGTAAGGATGGAAGCATGCTAAGTTTTCTTTAGTTCCAAGCCATTTGAGTTCTGTCAAAGTTCCCTTAACATTACTTAAATGTTTTTTACTCTCCGCAGACCCTAACTCTAACTTACCAGGTATGGAGGAAGGCTTGTTATCTGTCATTTTATGATGGTACTAAAAAATGGTGACATAAACCAAGATGCCTCCTTGAAAGCTGCATCTGGTTGTCAGATGCAAGTGGCAAACAAGAATTTGTTATCAGAAGTCTGTGCCTTTCCCTACACTATAGGAGAAAAGCAGTATCCAGAAGACCCTTCAGATTTCTGTTACGTTAGCATAGCACAACTTGGCAATAAAGTATAAGAAAATTGAATAAAGTTGTGCAGTATAGTAAAATTACTTACTTAACAGCAGTTGTATTTTTCTTGTCATTAAACTTCATCAAACAGTCAAAAGAGCTAAAAGATCTAAATCAAACTTCCAAACCTGACCCAATCACTTGTTCACCTCCTTTCTGGAGGATACTACTGTTCAAGAATATGTTCTGCTCTCAGTGGTCCTCTCTAAGCTTGACAGACATGCATTCCATCTACCCCTACATTCCAGCTCTGTCAGATGGACCAACACTACAACTAGCTCCAGAAAGAGCAAGGCTCGACCCAGTTAAAATAACTTGCCTACCTCTAGTCTCAGGGACTGGCTGTTAATCTTCCCTCTGCTGTAGTGTACCTACCTGTTTCAAAGGGCTGTCCAGCTCTCTGATAGCCTGATAGCCCAAAAGGCTAGGGATGTACTTCCCAAGTGGGGAAAAAAAAAAACAATAAACGTACAAAACAGTGATTGGAAATAAAAGAGGTGGTAGAGAACACATTATCTAATACCAGGGTACAAAGAGGGTACGAAACAGAAATTATGGGCTTCAAGAAGCAACAATCTTATAAATCAGAAAGTGCTTCTTGAGTTATTTGAGGTGTAAGGAGAATGTTAGGTACTATTAATGTACAGCAAAAGATAAGCAGCAAATAGTAGTCATGTTCAACAAGAGCCACAGGATTTTGGCATCTAAGTGCTCTCCTATAGAATACCTACCCAGGACATTACTTTTGTGACTAAAGCTTTTCAAGTTGTTTTTCTCTGGTTATGTTTAGAATTTAACACTTGTAAGCTTACTGTGCCTCCATCTCACCTATTAATTCAAAATGGGTCTAGGTAAACACAGTCACACACCTGTTATTACCTCTGATAGTCCCTGCTTCAGTCATACACTCTGTCCCATCCAATGCTGAAAGGTGGAAAGGAAGTGAAGTATGACATTTGGAAATTGCTTGCAGTCTGCTTTGCTACAGCCAACTGCCTAGCACAACAATGCTGCCGTTGGAAGGTTTGTTACAAGACCTGAGTTGCATATTTTCTTTTTCAATGACTGCATATATGTCCTTACACTACAAACGCCTTTCTATACAGAGAGAGGTTTGCATATATAAAGTACCCTTTGACATAAAGTTAAACATTTCTCAAATGGTCTTCAATAGCATGATGATGTTAGCTTTGGACAATTGTTTTTCTTTGTATGCAATTATGTATAGGCATCATTATGCAAGAAACTTGAACAGGGTTCCAGTCTCACTCAGATGCCTGAGCAACAGAAAAATGTCAACCAGCAGGTTAAAAGGAATGTATGCACAATATAATTATGATGAAAACAAACAGTAGGATAAAACAAAAATAATTAAAGTGCTTGATACTTTTAATGACGCTGACAGAATAGTCAAAGGACAAGCACAATCAATCAAGCACAGTGTTTTAATCAACATCAATATTTACCAATATCAACACCCTCTTTCACTTTACTGCAAGCTGCCTCCAAAAATACCCTCATTATCCAGTAAGTCAAATGCATCGTCCATACAAAATTGTAATTTTTAGGCACAGTTCTGTTATTTTCTGTGCCTGATTGAAACAGACCAACAAATTATTAGCACTAATTCAGACACATAAAGGAAGTCTAGTAGGACATAATACAGAACTTATATATAAACTCAGACCAAAATGTGAATATACTCCCCTGCAACATAGGACACTGCAATGATAGGACACTGAAATCACAGTCTAGTTTGGAACCATAATACGTAATGAGGCAGGATAAGTCTACATGATTTCAGAGCCCCGAGTCCCTCGTTCTCCCAAAACCTCCCTCCAGATGTTTCATGTTGCAGTCTGGTTCTTGCTGGCAAGAATCTTCGTGGCTCAAGAACCTTCTGCCTTTTTGATGAGTCAACTAGTCCTAATGGAAAGGACTTTGCCAAGTAAAACACAGACCTGCAAATCCTTACAGTTTATCAAGTTGCCCCTTTGACCACTATTAGCTGGCAGTTTAATCTTGTACAAATGGGAAGTTTCTCTATCAATCCCTGCTAATGCCCAACAATGTAACAACCTTCTCCCTCTTCTCCAAACTTGGGCCAGTCCTGACCAGTCCTGTCCCAGATGAGATTAAGTTAATCAATGTTCTTGCTAGCCCTCAGGCTCCACTCTATCCTTACAAAGTTGTTCAGTGACAATGAGGAGGGAAAAGTCAGGGCAGAGCGGCAGTGACTTAGCTGGGGACTGACTCTCTACCCTTTTCCTCAGCCCCAGCACATTCTGCTCCTGAACACCAAGCAGCATTTGTAGTTTTGACACAGATTATATTTTTGCTAGAGACACTGGTGAATTATCTATGCTTCAGCACTTCCCTAAGACACAGAACAAAACTTTCTTTCTACAGTACATTACTGTCCTAGCCAAACAGGAACATTACAGTGTAAGCCACAGCATGCTGGCCATAATACAATTACAGCTGCAACAAAATGAGACCAAACACATGATATTTACTAAAACCAAAGGCATAAATCAGAATGGATGCAAAAAACATAGCCTCCACTGCTACCCCATTCTTTTTATTCTAAAATGTTTTGTACTCTGATCAAGCATCAAACTACATCAATCTGTATATTAAAACCGATTTTTGGGGTTTTTTTTGGACAGAAGATTTAAAGGTTTCTAAGTCACAGTGGCAGTTTATTATTGTCAACAGCTACTACTCTAGAGAAATGTTTAGAAGAAAATTGGGAAGGAACCAAGTACAATGTCAGCTTGTATTGAAGTATGAGGAATAAATAGTGCTATACCTGAAAAAGCAAGTACCTCAATGACATTAAGAAAGCAGTGCACAGTACTAGACATCACGTTTGTTGAAGATAAACATTTTCAAATGTTTCAGTGTCATGTCCTGTCTGAAATAGTTTCCTGAGACACAATATAAAATTATGAAGACTGAATAAACCAATTACAGTTCACAAACGCATACAAGCAACCAATTCTTGAATTTGCTTTATTTTTCTCTGCATAAGGAACTCTGCACAGGCAATTCAAATTAAAACAAAATAAATATGTGAATATTCATGTAAAACTGTCCTTGCTAATGAACAATTAAAATGTACAACTCTTCATGTTCATTGGGAGGGCTTACAAATGTACTATTCCCAACAAAAATGCACCAAAATGTCTCCATGCAAACTTACCAAAAAGGACAAAAAACTTAGTCATCATATTTTGTTTTTCATTTTCAGTCTTTTTTTTTTTTTTTACAATCAACAAAAAATAAAAACATCTAAATTTTCGTTAGAGTAACTAAAATGTGGCCACTGTCTGTTAACATCTGGTTTTATGCTGCTAAAACATCTATAGTTACTGTAAAATTATGTCAATAATGAATCTGACTCCGGGCACTAAGCAGTAAAAGGAAGAGGATTTTGTTCACAGAATGTTAATAATCTGTGTCTGAGCCCTCTGCATTGTCCACATTCCGTGAGAGCATATAATTATCCATATCTATAGACCTGCAATTATTGATTGCATAGCGCAAACGCTCTGCCATGATTAGTTGACTGGAGTAAGGTGGGAGCCTCAGTTGAAAGAAACAAGTCTGTGAGGTAGGCAAGCTGTCGTAAGGCTGTGGAAATGGATAAAAGGTGAGACACTGTTAAGCTGTGAATGAAGCAAAACATGCAACATAATCCATCATTTCAGTGCCTCCTCCTATCCTTGCCTCTATCTTTCATCACCTTCACATTCTCTCTCAAAACTCCTTTTAAGTAGCAGACTAGACTCCCTTGTTCACATCATTTGTTTTATCCTTTAGCATGAGCAAAGTGATCATATCACCTGCTCTGTAATTAATTCAACCCACTCATGAAATTCAAATATTTGAAAAGTGGATTGTACTACTATTTGGTAGACCACTAGGCAATACCAAGCAACATTCAAATCACATACCATAGTATGCCTTAACATGAAGCAATTTGAGACACACCTAGCAAAAAATGACAGTTAAGCCACTGTTACCTTAGATTTTGTGAACTTTTCCAATTCACGTAGGTCACAGAGAATGCTTTCACTGCACAAAACCCCAGAGTGATGTCGAATGCAATCTTGTACATAAAGTAATATACTGTGAACTCACTACAGTAGTGTTAAGATGTTAAGAGTTCACTAGCAGTCATATGTTGATACAGATTTAAAACTTATTTTAAAAAGAGCAAAAATTATCAAAAGAAAAATGGATTGGGGAAGAAAATTACTGTGGACAAGTTACAGTACAAGAAGGTTTGTTTCTTACCCTATCAACCTTCATTATTTGAAATCGCTGAGAGATATCAGCTGTGTTGGCTGGCAGTCGAGACCTTCCTGACACAAACCTCATGAAAAGGACTCTCTCCTCATTTGAAAATTCTTCAAGGGTATGCCAGAACCACTGTACTAGCTGATGCTGCTCATCAACTTCTCTGTATCGCACAACTTTCTTCAGAACTTCAACTGATATTTCTGGCATTCCACAGACCATTTGCTCCAATTGCTTGGCAGTCAAAAGAGACAACAAAGGAACTGGAACAATCCATGACATTCCTTCTCTTACAGCAGCCACCTATTGCCCCAAAAAGAAGATATATTTGAAGTGCAATTGTCTTACCTCTGCCATTTGGTCTACCATCCAAATGCAAAAGTAACACATCAGCTGAGAAACAGGATAAAGAGATAGAATTATAGAACATCTGCCAAGTACAACCTCCCACAGGTGCATCTCCTGTAAGGGCTGTATCCTCTCTCAAAATCCAGTAGAATACAGAATTACAGATATTTTTAATTCTAATTGCACATTAAAGAACATATTCTGATACACCAGAGAAGAACTTAGTACAAGATCACAGCATAAATGATGATGGCTAAACAAAAAAACAAACGTGTAACTACAATACATTTGAGATGGAACAAAGTCATATTTGTAAGAAGTCCATCCTTGTTCTGGAAGGCTTAGGATTTAGTAACTCTGACTATGATAAAGTTACTTTTCCAATGAAGGTAATATCTTATCTTACATGCATCTATATTTTCAGAAGAAGGAAATTTCCTAGTATGCAATTATTATACTGCTTTCACAGTCTTCACTAGACAAAAGAGAAAATACACAACAGCATGCAAATAAGTAATGAATACTTCTCAAAATTTATCATGAAATACTTAATAGTTTCTGTGCTAAAATAGAAGAGAAATAGCTTTAAACTAAGGGTTGTCAATAATACTTACTTTAGCTATTTAGTTTACTTTAGCTGTTTAACTTTACTCCATGTTGCTATAATGTCTAATTAAAATACACAGCATGCACAATTATGGGTTATTTTCTCCAGTGGGGCTACTCTAATGGAAGACAAGTTCTGACTTCTAATGCTCTTTTGCCAACTAAGCAATTACTAAGAAAAAGAGGAATATCTAAAACAAAACCCCAAATGTTTGTAGGTGAGAAAAAGCCACAGTGACCCAGGCAAGATGCAGAAATCCAATCTGGTCTTATTCCCTAATGAACTATAATGGAAACTTGCATAAATAAGAAACACTGTTTACATTAACAAGGGAAATAGGGTCACAGCAAGATTCTTACCTGACGGTCCATTTCATGGAGTCTGTACTCAATTGCCCTCTCCACATATTCTTTCCTGTTTGAAAAGGTAAGTGGGATACTGTTCCCTCCAGGGATTATGGGAACCATTTTACCATCAGCACTTTGGCCAACAAAAGAATCTAAAGGAATCATCTGTTATGAAAAACAGGAAAAGTACACAAAGTGTAAGTCACTCTAATGATCTAAGTCACCTAGAACTGTAAGATCACAAACTATTCCAAATGCAGACGAAGTGCTTGTTATCCCAATAATGAAGCCAATGTATTATAAGAATACTGAAGTTAAGGTGAATCTGATAAAAGTAACTGCTTTCAGAATAAACCTAAAAGCTCAAAAAATATCCATATCTTACCTCATGGAAATTTTCTTCTGTAATCCCACTGTCTTCAATGTGAAGAATGCTGTTGAGGGTCTGCACATAGAGCAGATCTACCTCCTCCAAATCCTCCAAGATGAGTGGGATACAACAAAGTTGCTTCCAGACCATTGGAGCCAAATGAAGATCTAATGGCTTTTTTGTACGAATAGCTACACCCATGAGAATGCCCAAGAACTTAAACTGCATCAGATGCTCATCTAAACATGCTGATGGGTTAAAGAGAAACCTGAAAGAACAAAGAATCAGTGAAAATACTCTAGTATCATTTCTATGCTATTTCATTAGAAGTAAAAGACAAAAACCTTTCTAAGTATGGCACAGTAACTGTCAACACAATTATCAGCAAGGGGTGTCCAGATTAGAAGATTATTGTTATCTTTAGCTATTAAAATAAAGGAGGCCAAGAGAGGCAGAACAAATCCTGACCACAAAGGATGTTACTTGATTCTTGATGTTACTCTGAATTTTGCTATCGATAACCCAGCAAGTTCACATTAAAACGGTGCCCTCTCCTCCACAATAAAGTAAAATCACCACCTGAAGTAAAAAATGCACTAGAGACAACCATGAAGTCTCATCATTATAGAACAGTTAATAGAAGATTTTAATTTTCACCCACTAACATCTGCAAAAAATCAAATCCTAGACAACTTACCTATCCCTATTATAGCCTACTTCAGCTGTAGCATTTGGGGAAGGAATAAGCAGGTCTACTATTCCAGTTTCCAGTTCCTTAAAAAACAACAATAGAAGAGCCTTCTTAGACACAGGGATATCAAACCCATTACATGATATTATGGCATTACAGATTTACAAGACAGAATATTCCATTATAGTGATGATTAACTCTTACAAATTAATGTGAAACAAGAAAGTAAACATGGTAGAGATGATTTTTAGTAATAAAACAATGTTTTATTTCAAGACTTCCCCTTACTTCAGACTACAACAGCTATTTTACTGTGGCTGCTTTCTGATACGTTCCTGGTACCTGTTTCAGAAATAATCAGAAGTCATACATACCCCTGACCAGTGCAGCTTTTTCAAGAACCAAAAATGAAGCATTTTTTTCAATGAGTTCTGCTCTGAACCCTCATATTTAATGTAAACTCTTTAGGAAAGAACCTCCAAAATAGACCTCAAGTCCTTCCCTGAATCAACACTTAAAATTTACTCTTAGATTCTTCAGAAAATACATTAATAAATTGATTTCTTTAGTTTCTTCCATCCTGTATCCTAATTCTAACTCCAGTGTCAACTCCAGCATTATCCATAGCTGTTGCCGTGTCACAGGCTAAGCAGATATACTAATTATCCTCACTAATCCTCATGCTTTGGGTTTTAAGGGTTCTGTAAGATTAAGGAACCAAACTAGCTAGCATTGTTTTGAATAGTCCTCCTGGCTACAATCCTAATTGTTTCACAGGGCTGAGACGCATCTTTAAAACTATGAGCAGTACACATTAGCGTTGACCAGATTTATCTTCATTCCAGTAGTCTAAAGTCTAGGCAGACCACATTCCAGAGGAATCTGACAAGACAGTGATGCTGACAACAGCAATAAGCATCCCAGAGACAGACAGAGAAAAAATGTGCACTTTCTGATAGTAATCTCCTTTCCAGCGCTGAATGTGTGGTGTTTCTGTATTGTATGAGTAGAATGTACTTTAATCATGGAATGCAGTACAACTTCTCTCATAGAAGTTACTGGCTGCACAGAATAGGGGGGGGCTACAAAATGCTCCCATAATGTGCCAGGGCTATCTCAGAACTTCAAGGGGCCTACTGTAATACTACTTATAGTGTGGCCTTACGGCATCTCCCTGTCACAATCCAGGAAGATTTCTTTATCCTCAGACATCCCTAAGTATGCAGCTCTAGTGTTGGGGCTCAGGAATGAAGAACCAAGTATTTGCTACGCTGTAGAAAGGGAATTTGGAAAATACTAGAAGACTTTAGAGAGAACAAAACCTCCACCCAGTCACTTTGAACTATCAGACTTTTCATACCTGACACATTTCTGTAATAGTGTCATCAAACACTCCACCTGCATCATCAGCTCCTTCTCCAACCAGTTTTACTTTCCAGGCACGGGAAGGCAGACGAAGGTCTGATGCATTCAGCTTTACCACTTGTCTCGCTATTTGTACAAAAATGGGCTTGCATTTTCGACCTCTTTCAAAAAAAACAAAACAAAAACACACAGCCATACAATGTAACTCATAAACATGTAAAGGCTACAGAAGTCAGATTATCAAAATTGTGCTGAGAGAGCTTGGTATTCCCTGAGTTATGGAAAATGTACACTTGGAGTACCAGTATTTGAAGACAAGCGAACACAGTGCCTGTGAAAAAAACCACTGACCTGGTTGATATCCTCTTTACAGTGATCTGCGGCCCATAGTTTTTTCCCTGAACCATAGTTTTTCCTATAGATCGTACCATGGGGAGCGTGTATACTCGTGGTGCTAGCAAAGGCCTTAGCTGTCCTTGAACTACTCCCCATGTTCCAGCACTGTAATGAGATGTACTGTTCTGCAATAAAGCGGTATGAGAATAAACATATTAATAAAGGCTATTAATTCCATTTTTCACAAAACAGAAACCTTCACAGTAATCACTATCACTTCAATGTTTCAGGAAACAGACAGGTACACACGTTTTTGTTTTAGTTTTGAGGCTAGTAAGCTTTTGGAAACAGAAACACTGATATGTCAATATTAGCATAAATGAAAATATGCAATGATACTTTGAAAAGCTTTGGTTTAATGCAGCTATATACTACAAAAAAACCTGCAGAACTAGGATTCATCTTGATCTAGTCATAAACGCTCTAGTGACATGGCATAACACAACACAGCTAAGCTGTTTTTTTCCAAATGGAATTTTACCTGGTTGTTGGGACTGAGATTAAGTAATCTCCATGAAGAGTACATGAGGTCAGAAAAATGGTACAGCAGTCTAAGCCTTGCTCTTACTGTATGAATGCTCACTTCTTTCAGTGCCCCATACTGTGGTGGAATAGCATCAGGTAAACCAAGCTGTAAAGGCACTGAAACACCTACCACAAAAAAAGAAAAAAAAAGCATTACAGAATATTCATGGTTGGGAAGTCCAGCCATACCCGTAACAAAATCACACCTAAATACCCCAATCAAACACAACTTCAAAAACACAAAATAACCCCCTACATGCCTGCCACTAGAGCATGTCCTGAAGCACCAGGTCTA
>JANHFX010002318.1:85428-99747 GCA_027560015.1 Chloroceryle amazona
ATAAGTAGAGAGTACTTGGCAAAAATTGTCAAGTTTCTTGGATTTTACCAACAATAAAACATACTTGTGCAAAGCCATAAAAAAAATTCTAAGGAGATCCTCAAACTGAGGGCAGTCTCGTCACTGTTCAGATGATCAAAGCATGAAATTTCAAGATGTGCAAATGAGATACCCTCATTTTATGTGTAAGCAGTTAAGTAGAAATTTTTATATTTCTATGTTGAAATAACAGTCCTACCTGTGTACATAACTGTACCAGAAGTTTTGCAGCACTGGGAGTGTTTGATGCCAAACAGCCTACTGCTGTACTCAGATAGGCAAGACAAGATATAGGCTTGCTCGTTTTGCTGTGTATTCCTCTAGATCGCTCTGTTGAACTTGACACAGTGGATGGACTTGTGGAGAGGCCTGCTCTCCCTGCTGCAGCGAGGCACATTAAACGAACCAAAGTTCTGATATCTGTTAATCCCAAGGATTCAAGACCAGCTGCCAGGCTACAACTGGAACCACTGTTGGAAATGAAGATAAATGCTCTTGATTTTGCTAGTATATTTAAAAATGAAGTTATGTTTGGATAAAACTGTTCCCGAACCACTAGTGAATACTGTCTGTTTGCTTAGCTAGACATTGTTACCATGCAGGGGAAAGGAGAAGAAAGAGAAATGAAGCTGCAGCCCCTCCACTCCTTTTATTTTAAGCTGAAGACAAAATCACATTATAGACTCGCCCTAGTAAAAAACAATGAGTTTATCTAAAATTCCTCATAAACAAAATGATATGGATAATTCACATTTAGATTTAGGTTATGACAATATGCACATGTACACGTCAGATCTTTGTGATGTCTTCACAGTTGAACACATATCTTGTATAAAGCCAGTTTTAAATCCTCATATCCCATCAACTCCTGCACTTCATCTTCTTTCTCTAATGTTTACCTCTAAGTTCTAATACGTGCCTGAAACAAAAACTCTCTGACAAACACAGTATCTTTATGTTCTGACTGGCTAATGGAGGCCACTTTATAAAATAAACTTCTTACATGGAAATTTTGAAGATAGGATTCAAAAGAACAAAATCACAACATTTTCTCTTAATAGTGTGATGCAAGTACGTAAAATGAGAATCACTTTCCCAAATAGCTTAAAACTGCACCCCTATCAAACGTAATTTGATAACTTGTTCCAAACGGAATGGTGAAAGCGTTGCAAAAATATGCCACAAACCTGACAGACAAAAGTGAGAGTGCTCTCATAACCATAGTTCTTGCAAGAAGGACTTGGGCAGCAGCTGTCACTCTTCTTAGAGCCATAACACGATCATGTGGATTTACTAGGGCAGCTGCTTGTTCTCCTAAGGTTATCCTGCCAGAAGAACTTTTTTCTATAGATCCATGACAGCCTTGGAAATAATGATATGCCATTAGTGTTTAGAGAATAGCAAAACATTGCTGTATAGTAATAAGCACAGAAACAAATTTGGCCTAACTTTGAAAATTACCCATTAATTTTTCAACATTTCACGTCAAAGGAGAGGTATTTGTTCTTTGAATGAAACTCATTTCAAATTTACCTATTTGCATTAGTGTTTCTTCCATACTGTTGGTGGCTGTCACCATCGCAACTGAAGCACCCAGAGGGTCACTGTCAGGGAACTGTACAGGTTCAGGTACAATACGTCGATCATTTAACCCAAGGGGTCCAGCTAGTAATTCAAACTCCTCTTCCCCTGTCAGCTTTTCATCTTCATCTATATCTAACATGTCCCAGTCTTCTAGAATTAGAGAAATATAATAAGACTTGGTTACAAAAGCTAAAATATTAAATAATTTCAATTAATTAAAAAAAAGGGTATAAAATGTGGACAGTAGCACAGTAGTCTTAAAACTCATTTTCTGATGTTAACATAGTCATAACATTGTAAGTCAGAAAAACAAAGTCCCACTCTTTCTCCTATCCATTAAATCTGATCTTTATTTCTACTGCAGAGAAGTTTCACAGAAGATTCTATGAATTATCAAACTAGCTGGTTTTTTTTTCAAAACACAGAAATGAGAGGTTACCACATCTAGCACAAGACAACTCCAAAATCTGGAATACAGTGAAAAGCGTAGACATGCAGTTGTGCTATAAATCATAAGAGGTGCACATTTCAAAGACTGGTATTAGAAATTTCTGGTCTTCGTATTTATTTAAAAAGTAGACTTAGTTCTTAGGCCATAATACACCCAGGCTTTTGCTTTTCCTTCTAAAGGCAGGAAAAAAAAAGAAAAAAAGAAAGAAAAAAGAAAAGGAAAAAAAAAAAGGCAGCCCTACAGTTTCAATTCAGTTATGCATTTTGTTCACTTTCCAACCATTTACACAGACCTCAACTTGAATTTATTGATCTGTCCTGCTCTAGCTCCTCCCAACAGAGTAGAATCTGAACACCTCTTATCTATCGGAAGATGGACTTACCATTAAATTCTGGAGCACTCATTTATTCTTAAGCAGACAAAGGTGCTAAATTATACAATTGAGATCACAGAAGCTACAGAAAGGCCCAGAATCAAAGAATCATCTGGGGAAGGTTTTCTACAGTTGTTAGAAATAACCTGCTTAAAGTGAAAGCCATCCTCAGGACACTCTTAGCTAGTACAAAGGTAGATAAAGTAACAACAAACCTAATGGTAGACTTTTCAGACTCTTAACTTATGCTAATTAACTTCTCTTATAAAGGTAGATGAAGAAATGTAACTGAATAGAAGGCTTTATATGTACAGTTCCAGATATAGTATCTACCTGGAATACCTTATAACCTGAAGTTAGGTATTTGCCATTTCAGCTACTAAGATGAAAGACATAGGGAATAAATGTCACTGATTTTTTTTCCCTTTTGAACTGAAAAAAAGTATTACAATACTATATCCAGCCTGAAGAAAATTTTGAAGTATACCTTCATGTACATTTTCGTGACAGGCTTACTTGCATGGAAGTATCTTTATGGAAAAATAACACACTGTGCAAGTGCAAAGCATTTAGTATCTTAAGCAACTTAAAGACATACCTTCATAAACACTGTCTTGTTTACCTATTAAATCAGGAGCCTGGCCTTTGCACCTGTATGAAAAAATAACGAAAATAACCAAATGTCTCTAATATTTTGAACAACAGTTTTGAACTTGGCCTACTGTTAAGATACTTCACTGTTAGGTAAATATATATATGATTTCTGTAAATGGCTAATAACAGAGAATGTAATAAAAGGGCTTCTGAAAGTGTCCGTGGTGGGGGGAAGCATTTTGCAGTACTAATGTGAGAAAGGCCCATAAAAAATACTGGAATTACCAGACAAAACTGAAAAAGTAGGTTTTCAGAACACAAGAGTAGGCAATATCCCAAGAATAATTCCTTGGGTTTCATTTAAAAAAAAAAAAACCAGAAATATCAAGACAACCTTCTTTCTAAACATGCACTTGATGAATGTGGAGAATGATTTTAAGCCTCAGTGAAAATAAAGACAGACAAATTCTGCTAGGAATCTTGTTTTCTCCAATCAAATTCTTAAAATGCTATTGCTAGCAAACATTTCTAAGTTGTCTTCTTTCTTTACACATATTCCACTATCTTGTATTTCTGTACCTTTCAGAAGTTGGTGTTTTAGATTTACTCTTGAGGGCTAAGTATTTCTCTCTGCAGATGCCACAAAGTAAGTAGTAAGGGTTTCCACTTCCACATTCACCACCAAACCATCCGTCTACATAAGAGCCGTTGCTACGATAGCCCTGCCGATTAGCACTACGACCACAGCCTGGGTGGTTTCTTTTCATATGTTGATTGAAGCTGACAACACTGGATTCACACAATTCACAAACAACTACTTCTTCTCTGTCTTCAGATTCACAAACATGCTGTGTAGTAAGATTTTCACGTTAGTTGAACAGAATAAATATCTTCATATTAGAACTAAACTATGCCAATATTCTTAGGTGGATCTTCCTGTCCATTTCTGTTACACACACAGAGTGATATTGTTAACAGAGTGATATGGTTAACTTGCACAAAAGCAAAGCAGAAAAAGACAATTTATGACATAATGAAGAGCAGACTATCTTAGAAGAGGAGAAATATTTGGACATGAAGTTTCAGAGGATGTGGTTTTTCTATTTCATTTCATATTTGACTCAAAATTCTTGAGAATTTAACTTTTCAGATATAACTCTGCTAGTTTATATATATAATGCTGCCTTTATGTTATCAGGCTTTCCTCTGAACTTGACTGAGACTAGATTCAACAAGATAAAAAGAATTTTTTTTTTTCCAGACAGCTGGACTTTACATTTACTGAGCAACAATATTATCATTTTTGTCAATAAATTCTGAGGTTTTGTCTGAATATAATGTTCCTTCTTCTACAGTTACATTTCTGTCCTGAGTAATTTCATCGTGACATTCCAGTGAAACAAGCTCTCTAAAACAATCAATATGCACAGTGAAACTTGCTTTCCTATCAAAGTCGGGTAGCATCGAACTAGGAGACAAAACCTTAGTCTTACATGTTGCTTGTCTAATTTGACATGGATAATCCAAATTTTATCAGGCTGATGTTAATATATTTCTTTTCCACCTCAAAATTATTTTGAATTATACAACAGAGAATGAAATACATGGTATGACTAAATAAAGGAAAAGTAATTTAAATGCAAATTATGTTGCTACAGATTACATGATGGTGGCTTATTATTATAACTTCAAACAGGATAAACTTTCATAACTATGTTTGTTATCTGAAACAGTTAAGCGATGTGGAACAACTACTTGGTTTCTAAGTGATACCATCAAAACAACAATACTAGTGCTGTTTTCATCTTGAAGAGGATAGAGAAAAAAACCTATGTACCTGATGTGCAGAGCAAGAAACATGAGATGGCACTATTTTTAATCTCAGCAAAGCTACAGAATACGAGACCATTTAAGCACTGGTAGCATTTAGTAAGATATTTTCAAGCAACCTATAAGCATATGTAGGTTACTTTATTTTTTTAAAAAAATATCAATTTTTATTATTTAATATTTGTATTTTATTAATTTTAAAATCTGAACATGCAAAAAGCTTTAAGTTAAAGCAGCCCCCGCTGCAGTCACACACACCCAGGTAGGCCAATCCAATACCTCTGGGATCCACATTCCCAGAATATCATTATCACTAGCCAGGTCTTGCCCAAACATAGCTTCCATTGCTTCATCATCAAGGTCAATTTCCAATTCCTCATCCAAGTTGAAGTCATAAAGCATCCCTGGATCTTGTTGCAAAGATATCCCTTCTCTTCGACTCTGATTCCTGTGGACCTGTACAGAGCGGTATAATCCCGCTTGAGTTAAAAATAAAAAGAATAAAAAGAAAAAAAATAAGAGTTCCTTATAACTCCTCTACTCCTTAACACAAACACTTATGCTACACACCAATCCCCCTCTCCATTCACTGGATAAGCAAAGACCTTGGAAGTCTTTCAGTACACTTACCAGCACGTGCTAGCAATGTTCGAGCAGCTAAATCAAATTTGTGTCTTCTTGTTACAGCTGAACGACTTCTAGGAGGAGGTCCACTTGCGGAAGCTGCATTATCCACATGATCCATATTATCAGGGCTACAAGAATTTGTAACTTACAGGTAAATCAACCAAAGTTTTAAACAGCCACATACTTACTGTAATCTAAGTTAGACTACTAAAATTGTATTTATTGGCTTTTTTTCCCCTTTCTTTTATGGAAGGGAATTTGAAATTCAATAATTTGAGTTCCACTGCAGGACATATTTACTGTCTTTTTGACTGTGAGATTTAATTCAAATTATAGAATCACAGAATCATAGAATGGTTGAAGTTGGAAAGGATCTCTGGAGATCACTGAGTCCAATCCCCCTGCTAGCGCAGGAACACCTAGGGCATGCCACACACGAGGCTGGTCTTGAAAGTCTCTAGAGAAGGAGACTCCACATCATCTCTGGGCAGCCTGTTCCAGGGTTCTGTCACTCTCACAGTGGAGTTTTTCTTCATGTTGAGGTGGAACTTCCTGTGTTTCACCTTGCTACCATTATCTCTTGTCCTACCACAGGGCACCACTGAAAAGAGACTAGACCCTTCTACTTGACACCTACCCTTCAGATATTTGTAAACATGAATAAGATCTCCTCTCAGTCTTCTCTTTTCCAGGCTAAACAGCCCCAGGGCTCTCAGCCTTTCCTCATAAGAGAGATGTTCCAGTCCCTTAATAATCTCTGTAGCGCTCTGTTGGAATCCCTCTAGTATTGCCCTGTCCCTCTTAACTGGGGAGACCCAAACTGAACACAATACTCCCGATGTGGTCTCACCAGGGCAGAGTAGACGGATTGGAGAACCTCTCTCAACCTGCCGGCCACACTCTTCTTTATGCACCCCAGGATACCATTGACCTTCCTGGCCACAGGGGCACATTGCTGTTCCATGGATAACTTATTATCCACCAGGACACCAAGGACCCTCTCCATGGGGCTGTCTTCCAGTGGGTCTAACCCCTAACCTGTTGTTCCTCACCAGGTGCAGGAACACTTATCCTTGCTGAACTTCATGAGGTTTGATTTTGCCCAGCTCTCCAGTCTGTCCAGATCTTGCTGGATGGTAGCACAGCCTTCTGGTGTATCTGCCACTCCTCCCAGTTTACTATCATCAGTAAATTACAGCACCAACATCAACACCTGTTCAACGCTTCCATAGTGCCTAAACATTGCAGAAATTCTGGAAGAGTGCTCATATAAAGCTACCATTGTTAACTACAGTTCAGGATAATTTTCTTGTCCTTTTTAAAGGAAATAAAATCAACATTTCTGTTGTTGCTGCCTCAGTCTTTCCCTTTTTACCCAAAATCTTTTGCAAAATATCTCCCAACTGAAAACCCTGAGTTATCTGCGAAATGACAGTTTACCTGGGACAAAGTAACTGAGGAAGCTTAAAAATGTGTATCTCAGTAGGAGAAAAAAAAAAAAGTGTTATCAAAACACATCTTGTAACTGTCATCCTCTCTAACAAAAAATCTGGTATGATTCATAATAGGTGTAACTTAAAAATATAACCACAACTTTTAAGATTAAAAACAAAACAAAAGAAAAACAATCACCTTTCCTCCTTATTTTACAGATAGTTTGGATCTAAAGTTGGTGAAGGTGACTAAGAATGTAAACTTCAGTTTCACCATCTCTGGACAAAACAACAGTCAGAAAGAAATATGTAGATAAAATGTGTGCATGAATACACTGAAGGAAAAAAAAAGTTTTTGAATGAAATTCTGCTTTATTAATAGCTGTTGGTGGAAAAATAGGAAAAATGGAATAGCAAAAATGTAAGCTATATGCTCACTTTTTTTTTTTGTTTCTCCTTCCTCTTTTTTTGAGGGAAGGATGCTCAGTCACATCCTTCTCCGGTTCTGTACACAAACAGTACTGAAAAATAAATGCACCATGTATTCCTAATATAATTGCATCTTTGCTTTTACTCATGTTGTAACAAAATTCAACAGTGTCATTACAAAGCAATGTTCTGTCAGCAACAATGAATTTATCAGATTTGCAGTTTTAGCGACAGATTGTAAGCAATTAGAAGAAAATTACAGTTTACCTTTCACTGAAACCTTCCTCCATTTCAGTGGCATCAGCAGAAGGGATATCACCTGGTGACTGCAAATAACAATGATCAACAGATTTTCCACCACTTCCAGAGACTATTGGCCCATGTCGTGAATCTGCAGTCCCTTCTGACAGATGTTCTTCGTCATCTTCATTTCCAGGGTGCTCTATCATCCACATGGCCAGCACTGTGATATTCTGTGCATCTGCCTCTCCTCTGGCACCTGAAAAAAAAAAAAAAAAAAAAAAAAAAAAAAAAATCACACTTAAGAATTGTGTTCTATCACTGATGGTGAAAAAATGTTTGTCTCTCCATAAATGGTCATAGAAATTAAAAATTCACATTTTATTGAAAAAAGTGTTCCACATTTATCTATTTAAACCAATATTATAGTTATATATTACCTGTAGCTTCCATAGCTTTTGCAATTTGACTGAGGGAGAACCCCATTTCTAACAATGGAACAGCAATGGCAGGAGGAGGAGGGGATGTTGAAAGTCGGCTGCTTGGATCAGACAAAGCTAAAAGACAGAAAATGTTAAATGTAAAGTGTATAAATTTTTCTTTGGTGTTACTTTAGTAGGCCTTACTTTGATATATTAACTTCAAATAATGAACTAGTTGCCATTAACAACTTTCCTCTCTAATACTTTCACAAGTAAGGTACTTTTCTGTAATGAAACCAGCCAGTACTCATTTTTATCATTAACCTATATATTATGTAAGCCTCTGTTTTGTCAAGTAAGATACCGATGATATTCAAAGAACTATTTATTTAAGATATTTCTAAGAAGTTTATTTCCATTTAAAAAATTACAAAATTTTCTATTTGATTTATATTTAGGTAGACTATATAAAATTATCCTTGTCCAAATCCTCATTATTCACAAATGTTATGTGACCACACCAATAAATACACTGTCCTCTTACAGTACATACGGAAAGAGACTTCAACTAAACTGGTCACATATCCGAAAAAGATCTTTTTGCAGATGATGGCAATATTCCTGTTAAGAGAGTCTTTCAGTGGAATCTAAAAATACCAGTTACTGCCCCAAAACCACAGTTTCTTTAATGTTTGTCATAAAATTGAAGTCTGATCAACAAAGGCATCAACAGTGTACCAACAACACTGTTGCAATGATAGTATCATGACTAGAAGCAAGTCATATTGTAAAAAAAAAAAAAAAAAAAAAAGAAAAAAAAGAAAAATGTGAAATGCAGCTGACAAGTTGTTTGATAAAAGACTCAAATAACAGCTTGGATATTAGAGCAAGAAAAAGTTGTATCAGTCAGGATTTTAAAGCATGGACTGTTTCTCAGCACTGAGTATGAAATCTGGAGGATATATTTTAACTCAGCCTCTTCTATGCAGTTAATACAAAACACATACACACAGACTTGTATTTTCTTTTTAGTATTATCTCCTTTGCATCACAATACTCATTTGTGCTCTTTAGAACCTCAAGATACTCATGCAACAATTTTCTCAGACTCCTAGCTATTCCATTCTGTATGTATGCTGGAATACAGCGAGCTTCTATTTTGGGTAGCACAGTGCAGACTGTAATAAAACTTCTATGAATAGAAGCCTCTCACTACTTTCACATGATTCCAAAGCAGCAGCATTAGGAGCTCACAAAGGTTGGACAGCTCTATCTCATTAAACAAGATTAACTGGAAGGAGCTATACTAGCGTATAGCTATATATAAAATACACCAATTCCTGTTTTCTGTGTGGTACATGATCTAACAAAAGCTAGAAAATTAGCGACTACACAGTGGCACACAACCAAGGAAACAAGCCCAAATTGGATTAACATTCTGAAGTAGATACCAATTAGGCTGCATTTTCTTTTTATACATTTAGTTTGGAATCCATTCCATAACTTTTAAAAACTAACTTCATTTGCAGCTAAACAATCTACAGCTTTTTGCCCCAAGATAGTCATTAAAAGGTTTTTGAAATATACTTAGCATTGAACAGAAATCCTGGTGGTTTTCAATGTCTTAAAAGACTACACGGACCTTGTGTACATTTCCTAACATGTCCACATTTCTATCTATATTGTCTACAAGTTTACCTGTACGGTTGGCAGGTCTTGCAGACTGGGAATCGGGAGAAGTCAAACTTTGTCTCCTTCCAACTTCATCTGAAGGTGATGTTGGTAAAGAAGATATCGGAGGAGTCTGGGCACGTCGTGCTGGAAGTACAGTTGTAGTAGGATAACTCGAGAACATTTGCCTTTAAGAAAGAACAATACACATTTATATTAAAAAAAACCCCAACTATACTGAAAAAGGTCTGACACAAGAAATACATCAAGTTAAAGTGCACTTGGCAAGTCATACTTCACAGTGATTGAGTTTTGAAAGGGTAAGGTGTAATACATACATTTGAGTGGGCAGGAAAACCCTGTCAGAACAGCTCATTCATACCACCTTTGCCTCGAAAGTTAAATTCTAAGTATGAAGCTAAAAAAAAAAAATCCCTCAATGATCAAGAGGTGTCTTAGGAGATAAAAGAGAAGTAAACACTCTTTCTATTTCCTTACTTTGTTCAGAACTCAGTTTGAGTAATAAATCAGGTGAATATTTTACATTCATTGTCCTGGTAATAGGACATTGTTCTGGCTTTTGTCAAATTCTATCTGCAAAATCTCTACAAACAGGGATGAGATATATGAACAGAATTAATAAACTTAGAACAGGACTCTATACTATATGAAGCAGATTTCATTCTACATCACAAAGAGCTTCTGCAGAGTAACTAGCTTTATCTTACTTCCATTACAGTATGTGACGGTAGGATGAAACGAGGTCAGATTGCAGGATGTTACCTACCAAATAAGATCCATGTTAGTTTAAGAATCAACAACTATTTGTTAAAAATACAGAATTTCAGAGATTTGTAATTTAAACTATATGAAATAAACATAAGAACTAAAGGACATCATCAGGAAGGTATTTTCTCTTGTTTTGAAGAACTCAGAGGTTACATACTTACGTAGTGTATAATAAAAGCTTAACAGCTGATTTTTTTCTATTTACACATGTCCTGCAACGTGAAGGAATGAAGTAACTGTCCTCTGCAGAGGCAGTTCTTGACACATATATAAATAAATACATTAACATATTCAAAGGCTAGGACAGCTAAAGACAGATATTGAATATAAACCACACAACTGGTTTCCTACACCCACAGAATCACATATGCTGAAAAGAAAGATATTTTACCTAAGGAGACTAAGAGGCATAACACCAGGTGATTCTGAAGCCGGAACTGTTTCAGTATCAGTTACTGGAGTAGTAGCAGTGGTAGTATCTTCCAGAGAGCTGCTCATGAAAGATGTTGTGCTAGAAGCAGAAGGGCTGGTTGTAACTGGTGTTTGGGCTTGCTGAGACTGATCACCTTCTTCTACTTGTTGATCTACTTCTGCAACAGAAAAAAGGATGTTACAGGAACAGTAATATAATTGTGTAGAGCGAAACAGCAGCTATGGCTAAGCTTTCAAAAATACCTATCATTTCTTAAAATTCCCTTTAAATAAATGTGTGTGCTAAAATGCACACCATACAAATACTTCTGTCTCAGGACTTAAGGTAAAGAAATCAGTCTATTGGCTCTTGCTGTTGTCATAATGATACAAGGTAAACAGTAAGCAAGTCTTATCAGATAACAGAAGCCATTTACTTAGATCTTGCAGTATTCAGAGATTTGAATTTATGATTGTAACAGCTAGGATCATTCGCCTAGGCAAATGGGAAAGAAGTCTCAGATATGGTAACAGAACTGATGAAATACAGAGGTATGTTATCTAAGTAACATATTTTTGAAGGGTTGTATTGGTCGGTTCAGAGTAAGTCCTTAATACAATAAACCGGGGACTACAGCAATAAGCTTTACTATTTTATATATTTTTTTTTTTTGTTTAAACTACTTTAAATAATTTCCTTGAAATACATGACTGTAATACATGTATTTTTATGAAGAAAAGGAACAATACACATTTCCTCTTTGGCTTCTGTTAATGCAGTGCCAAATATCTCAGAGAAAAACCTCAGAAAACAAAATCTCAAAACACAGAACACAGACAGAAACATAGGTTATGTATACCCTGAAAATATACATGCTCAACATCATCTGTTAACATGACATCTGACATCATGACCGCATACAATCACATCTGACGTCAGTGAACTTTGTGGTAGTATTTACATCACATGCAAATACTTCTGACAAGTATATACAGAACTGTTAATTTTAAAAAAAGGACTAAAGACAAATTAGAAACTCTTATATTTCTGATTGTCTGATATGTATTCATTTTTTTATTAAAATAAGGAATTGGTGAAAAGGCAAAAAGTCAGTATCATATCTACAAAACAGTAAAACATCTTTGTAAAATTTCCCTGTCCAATTAAGATTCCTCTAAAGTATAACCAGAAAATTTAAGATTATGTTCTTTTCATTATTATTGTTATTAATTTCAATAGAAACAAACAGAACAATTTAATACTATACTTCCATAATTTTGAAAACTTACCTTGTTTAAGTCTGCCACCAAACTGATCCTCTAGCAGCCCATGAACCACTAATTTGTAGATCATGGCTTGTGCACGTTCCAAATCTGCCAGTCCTAGAGCTCTTTTAATTGGTGAACGCATGACTGCCCGTTTCACCATATGTCGCATCAGGAACTGCAAGGCAGCACGCATTTCAACATCTTCATGAACAACTGGGGAACTGGCACAATCAGAGTTGTGACCATTTTCTGCCAAGACTTTTGGTATTAACAGTAATTCAGCATACTTGCTACAACTAAGAAGAACACTAAGTGACTTCATAGCACCAAGATAAAGATAAGATAACTGTACTGCTCTGATTTCTGATTGCACTATATCATGATTTCTTGGAGTATGGTCATGATTCTTTTTTCTTCCTTCAGCAGGTTGGTGTTGGGATTCCATACCTAATGTAGATGGTTCTAAAGAAAAGGAAGCGATTTCATTTTCCAACTTAGAACTTGTAGCGCTATGTCCTTTGTTTTCATCAGCACTTTGTCCTAATCGTATATCTGATCCAACATCCCCCTCCATTTTCTGGTCCATTTCCCCTCTATCTTCAGATTCATGTCTGTGTTTTTTATCATGTCTCTTGGTGCTTTGCTTTCCCATATCTTCATGAATACCAGTCAGATAGGTAAGATCCAGCAACACAGTAGCTGTCAGCCCACGAAATCTTGCAACATCAAAAGGTAGTGGTTCGCAGGGCTCCAGATTATACAGCGGAGTATCACTAGGCGACCAAAAAGTTGGGAAGCTTTAATAAAGATCAGAATGACACAGGAAAAAGCAAGTGAGGGAGAGACAGGAGGAAAGTACAGGAAATAACATAGGCAAAGTTAAGATGTAAAATTTATTTAATAAAATAAACAAACAAATTATAAAAATAAACAAGCGAAAATGGGGTTATGATCAGAAAATGGGGAAATATGGCATCAGAGTAAAGGCAACAAAACATACACAGTTTTTCAAAAACAAGCATTAAATAAAACCCAGAAGCATCAGAGAAGCTATCAATTCTGTGCTGCTAGAGGTTTTGGCTGTATTATTTAGAAATATGTAACAGACTTCTACCAAGAAAAATCATCTTAAGTCAAATTTTATCATCATACCCGAGTTGAATTTGTGAATAGGTATAAAAGCTTAGAAAGAAAACACTCCTAAATTTTTTCTTGCTAAGGAAAAGTTTTTGATTAACCTCATACTCCCGTTCAGCTATTCATCATAAGGAGCACACTACTCATAGCTTATGATAATTCTGTTAGGTCAGATTACATGTAGAGGACAGTGTCTCTTTAAATAAACACAGTTAAGAAAATGCAACAGACACACATAATATATGTCTATCTGTCCATCTATATTCAGTGATGAATTTTTGTAATATTTAGGACTGTTATACTTGACTAATTTTCACTCTAAGCAGGTCAAAAATTCACCAGCCTATTTTTTTTCCATACATCTTGCATTTTCCATATATCCAGCAGATAAAGGACTTTTAAATCTTCCTTTTATTATGCCAAAATGTTTTCCCATCTTATAATGCAAACTTCTACCTAAAAATGAAAGCAAGCTTTAGCCTTGCTTTAATTAAGAAGGTATATTCTGAACTTAATTCAGCGGATTACCAAGAGCTTGTCTAAGTTCAGGTGCTGTACCACTCCAACAATATTTCAAATTATTCTAAGGGTATGCTTATATTAAGACTCTGCATACTTGAAAGAACTTGTATATGGAACTAAATATGACAAATATGACAACTGCACTTCAGTATCTTATGTTAAAGGGACAACAGCCTTAGCGTAACAACAAAATAAGCATCATGCTGCTTCTGTGAGGTGAACTAAGCGGTTGTTTCAGAATGTAATTGTAACTGGTGGCAAAAAAAACCATGAAAAACAAAACAAACAAACAAAACAAAACAAACAAACAAAACAAAACAAACAAACAAAACAAAACAAACAAACAAAACAAAACAAACAAAACAAAACAAACAAAACAAAACAAACAAAACAAAACAAACAAAACAAAACAAAACAAAACAAACAAAACAAACAAAACAAAACAAACAAAACAAAACAAACAAAACAAAACAAACAAAACAAAACAAAACAAAACAA
>JANHFX010002320.1:0-13954 GCA_027560015.1 Chloroceryle amazona
CATAGAGAGTATAGAATACACAGTTTTGCTTCTAACCACATAACGATAACTGGTCCAGGCCCCTCTAACTATGACAGTGGGAGAAACATGGCCAAAATTTATCAGTCTGATTTAATCTCCACATGGCTCTTAGGTACTTATTCTGTCAACAGTTTACAGAAATATTATAAAATTATATTTTGGTTACAATATCTGCAGCAAAGGGATGGGAGTTGAGAACTGGCTGAACAATAGAGCTCAGAGGGTTGTGATCAGTGGTGCAGAGTCCAGCTGGCAACATGTAAGTAGTGGTGTTCCCCAGGAGTCAGTTCTGGGTTCAGTCTTATTCAACATCTTCATCAATGACCTGGATGAAGGAATAGAGTGTACCCTCATCAAGCTGGCTGATGATACTAAACTGGGAGGAGTGGCTGATACACCAGAAGGCTGCGCTGCCATCCAGCAAGATCTGGACAGACCGGAGAGCTGGGCAAGGACAAATCTAATGAAGTTCAACAAAGACAAGTGTAGAGTCCTACACCTGGGAAGGAATGACACCTGCACTGGTACAGATTAGGGGCTGACCCTCTGCAAGGCAGGTCCATGGAGAAGGACCTTGGTGTCCTCTTGGACAACAAGTTATCCATGGGACATCAGTGTGCCCTTGTGGCCAAGAAGGCCAATGGTATCTTGAGGTGCATAAAGAAAAGTGTGTCCAGCAGGTCGAGGGAGGTTCTCCTCCCCCTCTACTCTGCACTAGTGAGACCACATCTGAAGTACTGTGTTCAGTTCCGCTCTCCCCAGTCCAAGAGAGACAGGGAAATACTAGAGGGAGTCCAATGGATCACTACAAAGATGACGAAGGGACTGGAACATCTCTCTTATGAGGAAAGGCTGAGAGAGACCTCTGGGGATGTTTAGCCTGGAAAAGAAAAGACTGAGAGGAGCTCTTATTAACATTTACAAATATCTGAAGGGTGGGTGTCAAGTAGAAGGGACCAGTCTCTTTTCAGCAGTGCCCTGTGATAGGACAAGAGATAACAGTAGCAAGCTGAAACATGGGAAGTTCCACCAGCACATGAGATAAAACTTCTTCACTGTGAGAGTGACAGAGCCCTGGAACAGGCTGCCCAGAGAGGTTGTGGAGTCTCCTTCTCTGGAGACTATAAAGACTCGCTTGGATATGTTCCTGTGTAGCCTGCCACAGGCGATCCTGTGCTGGAAGCAGGGCTGGACTCGATCTCCAGACATCTCTTCCAACCCCTACCATTCTATGATTCTATGAAATCTAGAACTACAGGGCCTCCCACAACATTTCCATGTTTCTTCGAAGTGAAATCAGGACTTGATGCCTATATAATTAAATGTCCTTGCAAAGATTAAGAACCACATCCTTCATTTTCATAATTCACTCCATTCTGTGATATACAAAAGGCTGTGCCTTAGGATATGGGAACCCTGTCAAGCATGCCATCCTTGGCAGAGCATGTCCAGCTGAAGGTGGATAAAGGGAGACATCAGTTCTAGCAATGTGATGATTGCTAGCAATCCGAGTCAGGTCCTGCAAGAGGGCAGAAGTCTCAGTGAAGTAGTGTCCATTCTTAGAATAGAGCACGTATTCTCTAACTTTCACAAATCACCTGTCCTAATAAAAGATACCTGCTTAGCTCCTGAGAAGATGGATTGGAGGAAATTGTTGTTGATTCTGAATCTCAAAGATGTTGCAGGAAAAAGACATAAGCAGAAGGTGAGTAGCAGAGATGGGGATAAAGAGAGAGAATAAAATGTGAAGAACCATCAGTTCCAGGAAATCCCCAAAGTAATTTACCTGATAGAAAATTTAGCAATATATGGAGAATATCTGGTCAGCAACCAAAAAGGGCAAGTATTGCTGAAGTAAAATTAGAAAGAGATAGATGATCTGAAAGAAAGGAGTTCTTTTCAATAATTTAGAAAGACATCTTCCATGGTACTTGTAAAAGTGTCTGCTGGATGAAGAAAGATCTTACTGCTGAGCATGTAGTAAAGTTCCTCCTGAAAGTATGCTGTGTGGTGTGGGTTAACATACCTTTTTCTGTGTTTGCACAAGTCCAACTGGCAGAGAAGTTCCTGTAAAATAAATGGAATTTTGCAGACCTAACCTATGCCCTAAATTATTTTTTGGCTATTTCCCTGCTTCAGGGAAAAATTAATCAGCCAAAATTCTTCTATCTAGAATAGCTCTAACTGGATAGCCTTTGACAAAAATGTGGAAACTAAACACAAGACAAGGGTGCAGATCTCTTCTCCAGGGACAAAATAAGGAGTAAAAAAACACTTTCAGAGTACAGTCACACAGGCCCAACCTGTATAAGGAGTACATTCCCTTTTTCTTCAATCCTCAGTAGACTGGAACCTCTTACAGCCTCAACCGAATGCTGTTTGCTCTGAAGCAAATTCCTGCTGCCCACTTATTTATTTATCTCTCAGTTCTCTTGTTCAGACATCAATGTGTAACCCAAGAAAGCAGCTGTCATATTATACCTAATAATTAAATGCACTGCAATTAGCAGAATTGTCAGAATCTTCATTGCCACCCAAAAAGACTAAGAACTTAACAGTAAAACAAAGGTTTGCTTTTCTAAAGCTATAAGAGATTAGGGAAGCGAAAAGCTGTCTTCCTTCCCATATCCAAACAACGTCTTTAGAGGTAAAGCAGCCTAGAGGGTAAAGAATAGCTGAGTTTTGAAAAGGAGCTTTGTGGTCTCCATTTACCTGGCAGCCTTGTAGCTCAATGACTATCAAGGTGAGAAATAACATCCCCCAGCTGTGTTCTTCTTCAGATGGAAGCAGCAGATTGTCTGGTCAAGACTATTTGTGTAATAACTGAAAAGAGAATAGTTTTCTTTCTATGGTATGAACCACAAAACATTAACATAAGTAATGACCCCACAATCTATGTTTGAGGATTTTAGGGAAATGAGTGAGGCAAATATCTATACTGAAAAGAAATCAATAACCCAACTTCCTTAATCTTCCTTTCTCCCTTTTTTTTTTTTTTGAATCTATATTATCTGTTCATAATTAATATTTTATCTTACGGTCCAATTTCAGTCACTAATATGGATGAAGTTAGTGGGGGGGTGAGAGTAAGCTCTGAGCACGTTTGGAAGAATGTTTTCAATTTGCCCGAGCAGGAATGCTATATCTCCCTTGGGATGTGTGCAGGGGTCACATGGTGTCAAGCAAACATCAGAGAATTTAATAGTGTGTATATTGGTAAGTGAGCACACCTTCTATTCATGTCAATAAGAGATGTATAGGTCTCTGAGAGGAAATTCAGGTCCTACACATCTGCAAACATAACATTAGAAAATAAACATAGCTCTAACTTGTCAGATAAAAGGTGCACAAATCAGTGTGTTGTTTCTGGAAGGCCAACAGCAAATCACTGTTAAGAAGTGACAACTCGCCAGGATGGAGCAAAGTTCTCCTGAAGCATTCTTACATCTATGAATGATCTACAATTCAAGAACCTCCTAAATCAAAGCTGGTGACTTTGTAAGGGAAGCCCTTGTGCAGTGCACTGATGTAAGTAAAAAGGAAGAGGTACAGACAGGGGTCGATCATGAATGCAGAGCATAGTCCTAGGACATATGAGCTTTAATACTAATACTGTCACTAGATTTATTAGTGATTTTACACGTCATAACATACCTTCACTTTTTCTTTGTAACTGTCTTTCATGACTACTTTAGACAGTGACAACTCAGGCTAGACACTGTATTTTACTGTACAGCTGTGTTGCCCTTTGCATTACAAAGTTCCGAGCTCTTTTCATATTCAGGTACTACTACAAAGCAACGCTACTTTAGTGAGTTCAATAGGCAGTCTTTCTCAATAGGAAACAAATAGTTGACACTGGAAATGAATACATCCTTCTTGTGACATGCCAAATCATGAGTATGTGCAATTAAATGATTTACTCCCTGAAGAATCTGCTGTTTCTTCTCTGAATTTGGCATTAACAACCAAAGGATGGTAGCTTTGTCAGTCAATAGACTTGAGTTGTGCCTTAACAATGTAGAAAATGTCGGTGGCTAGAAACTCAGGATGTCATTCAAGTCTTTCACTTCTGTGCTGAAGGTTCGTCTCTACCTAATTCATGCTTGATTCATCTTTGGATGGATTTGCTTATTATCTTTCAAAGATAGAAAATGCACAGCCTCCTCAGACAACTGTTTCTTATCTTTAGTTACTCCTTATATTCTTTCTAATATTTAACCTACCATTTTAAACTGTCTTTTTAAGCCCATTACTTCTTGTCTATCCATGTGAAAAAAAGGAAGCAGTTAATTCCCTGCCTTTCTAAGACTACTATTTATATATTTGAAGACTTATGCTTACCCTCAATCTACTTTGACAACTTTCTGTATGAAAGAAAAACATGTTTTACACTTTGGAATAACATGAGATTTCTATTCTCCCGGTGGAAATTAGACATGGGTAAAAGCACAGCAGAAAAGATGGCAAAGAATTTTGAGGATGAAAAAGACCCTTCCAAGTCTAAGAAAAGAAATTAAAAATACTCTTGGAACAGTGAAAACACTTTCTATTTATGCTTGAAAAAGTTGACATGATTTCTTCTCAAAAACAAGAATTTAAGAGGTGAAAAGAAATTAAGATCTTAAATTCCAACATTGTTATTCCACCACTCTGTGTAGGCTCCATGATAAAAGGTAAACTTCAAAACTAAGACTGAAAATGTGATCCAGTATATATTCTTAGAAAGATTTAAAGGTATTCAGAACAAGATGAAAATTAGTTTTATCATTGAGATTTTCTGATCTTTAGAAGAGATAAAGACTTTTAGTTAATGAAGTTAAGTGAGCCTTAATGATCACCATTAAATATGGATCATGGCATCTGTATGTCCAAAAAAACCCCAAACCTATTTCCTTTCCTTTAAAATTAACATTGTGAACAATAGAGGTTTCCTGGAAGGTACTGACTGGTGGTTAAGATCTGTTTACTTTCTATTATCTTTCTCTGTAGTACATGGGTATGTTACTTTCCATGACATCTTTTTTTCTCTTTCTTTTTTTTTTATTTTTTATTTATCTGCATCATCCCAGAGTCTGCACCTAGGAATAGTGACTCACTGCACACACACACAAAGCACACACCTGTGTCTGGATATACAGAAGGTATTTATGAGAAGGGAAGACCCAGTGGTTTGTAGATCCATGTTACCACCTCCCAACAAAGAGCATCTGTTCCAGATCATGTGGTTCAGGAATCAATTCTGTTCACATTTTACTTGCAGAAGTTCTTTGTGTAGATAAACAGGCAAAAAGTGTGTGGCAGATAATGGGAAACAAATACTGGACCACTAGGGCAGTACTTCTTCAGTTGTTGCAGCTTTGCAGCTCTTGTTACACGTACTCCATTTTTTGGTTAGAGAAGGAAAGTGAGAATTAGAAAGGCAGAAACGCCTTCTCTGACTCCACATTTGAGATGATTTAGGAGTACTAAAACCACCCTGAGGATATGAACATAAAAACAGTACCCATGCAGCAGAGATTTATATCGTGAAACCCATCTCACTAATACTGCTGAGTGATTATGGAAGAATCTTACTCAGAGTAAAGAAAACTTCTGATTTGTAAAACTTGTGGCACAACTCATTTTTCTATCACTCTATTAAAATGACAAAGTAGCACACACAGCAGCACATTTCCCCCTCACTATGGCTGAATTGATAGTTTCTAGTGAAGCCATTGTGTCTCCAGAGGTTAAGGCTGAAGGCGACTGATAACGTGGATAAAATACCAAAACTCTCTAAACCTCTTTCTAGTGGAATTCAGTTCGCTACTGCCTTGCAAAGACACTATAAATCTTGGCAAGAAGATACTGCTTTCAGGAAGAGTGGATAAAAAAAGCCGTGTACTATTTCAAGGAATAAGGCCCAAGCTGAATTCTGTTGATTTTTTCCTATTAATTAGAAACACTGTAATAACAGAATGGATTAAATGAACAGTATTTTAATTATAAGGCAAAGTTAATAAAATAAAATCTATATTTACTAAGGGACCATATCGTTCAACCTTTATTCATGCTGATTAGTAACAATCAAGGAAGTGGAGACTGTCTGAATCATAATGAGTAAGTCATCTCTATCCTGGGAAAACGTATAGCTATAAACCACGGTGATTTCAACTAGTATGTCGTTAAACACTCTTTGTCTCCAAGTGCTGATATGCACAAATAAATGCTAATCTTGGATGCTGACTGTTATTTTAACCCTGATTTGTTGAGATTGTTTTTAGTATAATTGTACCCCAGGATACCAATGGCCTTCTTGGCCACAAGGGCACAATGCTGGCTCATGGTTAACCAGGACTCCAAGATCTTTCTCCCCAGGGCTGTTTTCCAGGAGGTCTATCCCTAACCTGGGGTTCCTCCCGTGGTGCAGGACCCTACATTTGTCCTTGCTGAAACTCATAAAGTTCCTCTCTGCCCTACACTCCAGCCTGTCCAGATCACACTGGATAGCAGCTCAGCCTTGTGGTGTGTCTTGTCACACCTCCCAGTTTTGTATCATCAGCAAACTTGCTGAGGATACACTCTGTCCCCTCCTCCAGGTAATTGATTAATATGTTGAACAAGACTGGACCCAGCACCGACCCCTGGGAAATACCATTGTTTACAGGCTTCCAACTCAACCCTGAACCATTGATCAGGACTGCCTGAGCTCTGTCACTCAACCAGCTCTCAATCATCCTCACTGTCCACTCATCTAACCCACACTTTCTGAGTTTCCTACTGAGGACATTATGGGAGACAATGTCAAAAGACTTGCTGAAGTCAAGGTAGATGACATCAACTGCTCTCCCCTCATCTAACCAGACAATTATGATATCATAGAAGGATTTCAGATTGGTCAAGAATAATTTCCCCTTGGTGAATCCCTGTTGACTTCTCTCAATAACTTTCTTTTCTTCCACATGTTTTGAGATGACATCCAAAAGGATTTGTTCCATCACCTTTCCAGGGATGGAGGTAAAAGTAACTAGTCTGTAGTTTCCTTGGTCATCGTCTTGACCTTTTTGAAGACTGGAGTGACATTTACCTTCCTCCAGTCCTTAGGGACCTCTCCTGTTCTCCATGACCTTTCAAAGATGATGGAGAGTGACATGGCAGTTAACATCTGCCAGCTCACTCCGCTCTCATGGGTACATCCCATTGGGGACCATGGACTTATGGATGTTCAGTTTGGCTAAGTGGTCTCTAATCTTGTCCTCCTCTACTGAGGGAAAGTCTTCCTCTCTCCAGATCTTTTCTTCTACCTTCAGGGTCCAGGACTCATGAATACCAGCTTTAGCAATAAACACCAAAGAAGGCATTCAATAACTCCACCTTCTCTGTGTCTTCTGCCACTCAGGCACCCACCTTGTTCATCAGTGGACCCACATTTTCCCTAGTCTTCCTTCTTGTATTTATATACTGGAAAAAACTTCTTGTATTTGATGTCCCTTGCCAGATTCAATTCCAGGTGGGCCTTAGTTTTCCTTGTTGCATCCCGGCATTCTCTGGCAACATGCCTATATTCCTCCCAAGTGACCAGTCTTGTTTTCCACATTCTGTAAATTTCATTTTTTCCAGAAGATTGTTATTCATTTCCTGCCTCCTCTCCTTGATTTCTTACTCATAGGGGTGCACTGATCTGAGCTTGAAAGAAACAGTGTTTGAATATTGACCTGCTCTCATGGACACTTCTATCTTCTAGAGCTCTGACCTATGGTATTCCACCAAGTAGATCTCTGAAGAGGTTAAACTTAGCCCTTCTGAATTCCAGTATTGTGATCCTAGTTTTTGTTTACTTCTTCCACACAGAATGCTGAAGTGTACCATCTGATGGTCACTACACCCAAGGTTGCACCCAACCTTCACATCCCCAACAAGTCCTTGTTTGTTTGTTAATAAAGGTGCAGCAGTACACATCTTCTTGTAGGTTCTTCTACCACTTGTATTAGAAAGTTATCCTCAATGCTCTGCAGGAATCTCCTGGACTAAGTGCATCTAGCTGTGTTGCCTTTCCAGAAAATATGAGGTTGGTTGAAGTGCCCCATGAGGACCAGTGCCTGTGATTGTGAGGCTACTTTCAGCTGTCTGTAGAAGGCCTTATTGACCTCCTCACCTTGATCAGGTGACCTGTAATAAATACCCACAACAGTGTCACCCGTGTTAGCCTGTCCCTAAATTCTTACCCATAAACTCTCACCAGGTTTTTCATCCTCTCCTAGACAGAGCTTGGTACATTCCAGGTGCTCTTTCATGTAAAGAGTCACTCCACCACCCCTTGATGGCCTATTCTTCCTGAATAGTATATAGCTGTTCATGACAGAGTTCCAGTCGTACGAGCTATCACACTATGTCCCAATAATTGCAATGAGATCATGGCCCTGTGACCACACACATATCTCTAGCTCTTCCAGTTAGTTCCCCCTACTGCATGGTTTACTGTACAGGCATTTCAGAGAGGTGGTCAAGCAGGCATGTTTCCCTTGAGGGAAGTGGGAGGATATACCATAGTCATACTCAGCCCCAGGACAGTTTGCTTTCTGGTTCTTGTATTTGTAGCTAAGGAGCATTTGTGGCAAGTCTGGTCGACCTGTTTTATTCCCCAGGTGGATGCCTTGACAAGAGTGATTCCATTTTGGACCCAAATACATCATTTTAAAGCTGGTTTCATTGAGCTGGCCAGCCTGCTACCAAAGATTCTCTTACCTTTTCCACACAGGTGTATCCCATCCCTCCCTAACAGGTTATACTCATTGAAGAATGCCTCCTTGTCATAGAAACCAAAGTCTTCTCAATGACACCAGCTATGCTCTCCCAACACATACCAAAAGGAAAATTGTTTCTTGCATCCTAGAAGTTAAAATAAAGTAACTTAAACATGTTTCTGTATGAATATTTTTCTAAACTCTTCATGTGTTCAAAGGTTTCAGGGTTTGGCTAAATCAGTTCACTTTTCATAGCCAAATGTGCATCACCTGGAGGCTGTCTTGAGTAAGAAAAAGGGCATGTTAATCACCCAAAACCTGATTTTACCTGAACATTTCTGACATGATGAAAATTATACTGTAATGTATTAATGGAGATTTAGGTGGGGGGGGTAGTGGTGAAGCAGTAGTAGTGTACAAAAGTGCGTTATTTAGTTACTTGCTCTAACCACAGATACTTACATAAACATCTAGAAACTCCTGCACAGAAGTGAATATTCAGAAGTCAAAACACTAACTGCAGGTTTTTCATCTGGTTTTCTTGACAGCTGATTACTTGAAATCACCTTACAGAAGATGAGAGTAATTAATATACAGTTGTTTTTTTCATTAAAAATAAAAATCAAAGACATGTCTGCTTCTGAATCTGTCATCTTAGATGAAACTTTTGAGAAAGTTTATGCATATTTTTTTCTTTTTACTATATAATATGTAACTGACATTATGTATCAATAATAGGAAAATAGCTTAATTACTTATGCAGCAATTGTTCTGTCAGAAATCTAATTACTTTCTGCTGCTCCATAAGTCTTTGTCATGGGGGATCTCCCAGTACAAGGGCTTGGGTAAAGGTAATTAGTGTTTCCTAATCATCTCCCCCCATTATTTTACACTACATTGAACTTAATATGCCTATTTCAGCTACTGGCAGCCAGAAGCTCTGTGACAGTTTGCTATTTAATTCTGGTTGTGCTTTTGTTAAATGATTCATATTCCACAAAGCATTAACTCCCCTCTCCCAGTTGAAAACAATAGGACCAAACAAGCACCCTGGGAATAACAGCAATAACAAACAGCAGCCTGTGTTTTGTACAGTTGAAATAATTCAGTTGGGAGGTGCACAAATTCATACCCCCAGGAACATAGTCAAAGTGTTTCCAAGTGACCAGCTGAAACAACACACCTTTCTTTTAAGCTTTCTTTTGAAGTGTCCAGGAATCTGCCCAGTGTAAGGATATGGATCCCAGGCAGGGAAACTAGCTCAGGATATCTCTATCTTCTTTGATTACCTGTTGTCTGAGTCACACATACAGAGAAAAGGGTCTATTTCTCTTCAAAAGAAAAGCAGTAATGGGTTTACATCATAATTTCATTCTAAATTAAAATATATTTTTATTTGCACATTTTATAGCACTGATGGAGAAAAGCAAGATTCTTTTTACCTAAGGCCAATGCCAAATTGGTCTGAGCTCACTTTATTAGTCATTGGAGAAATGCAGACATGGACATGAGGTGATTTAGACTTTAGGCAAGGTTAACCTTCCTCTGCTGTCCCCAGTAAAGGGGATTTGGGGTGAATATATCCAAATATCGTTTATGTGCTGAGAATCAAGGAAGATAAACCTTGACTAACGTATCCCTCTGTCAGCCTATTAACATCTTGGGAATATAAAGTCATTGTTCTTCAGATGGATGGATGAGTGGATGTGAAGTCCTTCCTCCAGTACAGGTTTAATAGACATTCATTCTTTAAAAGTGGAGGAGGTCTATGGAGGGAGTCTACTCAAGGGAAAGAATTTATTCATGTTCAGGAAAGAGAATTCTTCATCTTGAATCTTTTTTTTTTAATTTCTTTGGAAAGGTAGTAGATTCACATTCCTGCATATTCCTGCACCTTCTCTCTGTGCTCAAAGGCAGGTTCTGGCATCTTTTGCTGCCTTCTGTCTTGAAAAGGAACTGTCAGTTAGATGTGACAAGGGACAGCTGAGCCTACAGAGTCTGAACGTTTCCCCACTGACTTTGGGGAATTAAGCCTCTAAAAATCCTTCCAGCTGTGGGAATTCCCAGACAAGGCTCATCCTGGAGGGTACGAAGTTCAAAACTTTGAATCAGTTACTATTTGTGCATCTCAGAAGAGACTTTTCAACAGAGAAATTTGATTTCTGGCCTTGATTTAAACTCTAATGATTCTGTCTGGGGATGACAGAACCAGGGGAAATGGACTGAAGTTGCAGCAAGGGAGGTTTTGATTGAATATTAGGAAGAAATTCTTTACAGAAAGAGTGGTGAGGCACTGGAACAACCTTCGCAGGGAGGTGGTTGAGTCACCATCCTTGGAAGTATTTAAGAAATGAGTAGACCTGGTGCTTCAGGACGTAGTCCAGTGGCAGGCACATAGTGGGTTATTTTGTGTTTTTGAAGTTGTGTTTGATCAGGGTATTTAGGTGTTTGTTACGGGTATGGTTGGACTCAGTGATCTAGGAAGTCCTTTCCAACCATTAATATTCTGTGATTCTGTGATGCATTCTTGCATTTCTAGTGGTTTATGTGGCCAGGAGTTCACAGAGACAGAACAAAAAGAAATCTGGATGCATAAAACCACAAAACAGTTTCTAAGATTACTCTCTGTTCTCCGTATGTAGCAGCTTTAACGGCGACCCTCTCCCACAGGGCTATTAGGATGGAATCCGCACTCTCATGCAGTGTTACTGTTTCTAACACTTTATATGCCTATAGCAAGTGAGTATTTAATATCAGAAGGCTTGTAGTGTCTTTCAACTTTACTTCTAGAGTCTTGTGGATAGTCTGCAAGGGTATTTTTTGAGCTGCTGTCTTTTAGAAATGAGTTTTATAAAAGCAGACTAAGTTTGGACACAGCTGTTTTGTTTTTTTAATTTATATCAGTGGTCAAGAACCAGGAAACTTCATCTGGAGTGTTCAAAACAAACCAAATTTTTAAAGAAATTTACTTTATTGCCAACAATTTTTCATTAAGATATTAATTTTAGAAAAAATGCACGCTGTCATTTTGGAAGAAAAGAACCTCTATAGAAGAAGTCCTCAGCTCTAATAATTCTTGTCCTTTAATAGTACAGACACAGAACTGTAAGCAATACTAATAAACATTTATGCTTCTGAAGTAAGTTTCTGTAGATGAGTATTTCAGGAAGAGATGATTTCTGCTAAGCACTTTTTGCCTTGTCATCTTATTAAAGATGGGACATACTTCCTATTAAGAACCTACTTCATCTTCCTTTAAATCTCTGTTTGGATATTCTTCTTTATATTCCTTCTAAAAGCATGGCAATAGCGTACTGAGAATATCAGATATCATTTTCTCATAATACCATTTATTCATATTCCTCTATCACCATGTATTTATTTTGTTGTCTTTACTCTCATGTCTGATTTTGTGTTTGAGGATTTTACATGGCCTGTGCCTGTAGAAGTCTTAACCCCCCAGGTTCCTCAACAGTGTCTATGAATCTTAAGTCCTAAAGTAACATTAATGATAGATTCTACTCACTGCTCCTAATTAAGCAGTTTTCCAAATATTGGTTATGCACATTAAAATGTTTAAGTCCATTTGCTTCCTGTCTGAGCCTTTTACAGGTGAATCTTCTCGCACATGATTAAAAAGACACGGAGAGTGTGAGCATTTGGGAGAAAACAGTTGAATCAGTCATCTAAATCAGAGATTGTTCTCAGCCAATTCCCACATAAACAATTCCAAAACTCAGAGACACTGTGCAAATTACAGGGCACAATTTACCTTTTATTTCAGAATTAACAGCTTCAGTGGCTATCTTGTTATTAAATCTTAGAAAAAATGTTCCAACAGTCTTTGGTATTTAATTAAGATATAGTAAATGGTTTTCTAAATTAAATTTTGTATCCTGGTGGATATGGGTTTTGAAAAAATTAATTGAATGGAAACAAGTATCTTAAAGGCTTTTCTTCTGCATTTGAAACAAGTTCTGTGCTTCGGTTAACACTGATTAAGGAAACTACTCTGGAGCCTTGAATTTTATTTACCTTAAACTATATGTTTTATAAACAAAAGGAAGCCTAATTTTGCTGTATTGTCTTTCTCTTTACCTAAAACTACATTTCTGAAATGAAAAATTCTTGTTTACCAGGTAGTCACAGATTTTACACAACCCATTCAGCTTGCCTTTCTTGTATGGCATGTTCTTTGAGTGTTAAGTTAGAGAGACTAGACAGTTCCTATGCATTAGAGTCCTGTGCCAGGTTACTACTGACTGTGTAAGAGGAATTTGTCATTCATTAGTTCACAGTTCAATTTCAATGCTCTAAAAATGTATTGAGGTTAGATAGTCCTGTCAGTGCTGAACATTATTCAATTTACTATTTTGAACAAAGTAACTTTAACCATACTATTCATTGCTGGACTTTTGTTAACAGTTGGACTGCAATTTTTTACTGGTTTGCCTCCATCCACCTTTATGTTCAGAAACTCTAACCCAGAGATTAAACATCCACTGTCCAAGGATGTGAATAACAAAATCACTCCCTAGCTTTACAGAGTGAAAATTTGAAAATTTAACTTGAGACACTATTTTCAAAACTTTCATGCATCTAATGAGAAGGTTTCAGATTTACGTAATCTCTTCTTTCATACTTTTAAAAACCTAGTAGTCAATTTCCTTTGTGAAATTCAATGAATTTGGAACAATGAATTTTGGAAGAATGAATCTGAAACAAAAGAAATCTCGAGTGTGAAAAAAACAGAGTATAACCAATATATAATAAACCAAACAGATGTATAACTGCAACTAAGTTATTAAATTATTCTCTGCAGACATTGATTACATATATTTGGTCATAGAATCAACATGTTGTAAGGATTGTACAGTGATCTACACATTTTTCAACCTGTGTTTTGTAAACCTGAGAGACTCATGCACTAGTCACAGGTCATTACAATCAATAAACTCACATTTCTTATGCATGCTTCTTTCAACCAGGACCCCATATATCTGAATATTAATGTCAAATAATATTATAATTCACTATAATTATGTAAAACATTCAAAGGAAATTCTGATTTCTTTGTATAGGAATCACTCCTTTCACCTATTAAAATCACTAGAAAAAGTCCTATGAAATTTAATAAGATAGAGCCAGGTAGTGAAGCCGTTTTCCGGAATAAAACAAAAAAAAAATTATTTTTTTTATAATAATAT
>JANHFX010002320.1:25646-56408 GCA_027560015.1 Chloroceryle amazona
CACCTGGCTGCTCTCCAGCCACTCCGTGCCCAGCCTGTAGCGCTGCATGGGGTTGTTGTGGCCAAAGTGCAGGACCCAGCACTTGGCCTTGTTGAACTTCATTCCATTGGAGTCAGCCCAACTCTCCAGTCTATCCAGATCCCTCTGCAGAGAAGTATTATATTTAGACTATTGAAGATATTTATTTGACTATTTTTAGACATCTACCTATACAATATGCAAGACTGTAAATTCAAGCTGTATGTGTTGAGCACTAACTAGATATATGAAAGCCAGAACATTAAATTTACAGTGTCTGGCATTTTTCAGATGTGTTCAGGGCCAAGATCTTCCCTTGCAATCATCCAGCTAAATCCAATCATCCAAATTGTTAAATTATCCAGAAGCAAATTAAGAAGTCTATATAAATGCATTTGTTTTATAGTTAACAAATTATAATGAGTGAATCCATAATCCCTTTCACTGACTTTTTCAAATTAAAAATTAATGCGTTTCTTCCTGTCTTCTCTTTCATAATAAAATTTTCTCTCACAATGCTCAAAAATCCAACGGCAAAACTAACTGAAAGTTTTGCACTAATTTCAAATGCTGTATGAAGAAAAAAATACTATTTTTCATTAATCTTGCCCTGTGTCTGGCATTCTTACTAAATAATTCCTTTCTTTCTTCCAGTCTTGTCTTCTGTACTACACTGTCTACACTATCTTGACTATTCGCTATGCTGCATTTATATATTGTCATATAGACAGAATTCATGAGAAAATTCAGTGTGCTACTTTACTAAAACAGATTAATCTAGTCCCTCAAGAACAAAATCTTCCCATTATGAATGGGAGATCCACATCCCTTTTCTGAAAGGGGTTTGAAATTGTTAAAAAGTCAAATTATAAAACAGTAGGTTATTATGAAGCCCTTGTTTTGCAGGTATTATTTGTGTGTGATCTCTGTATGTTAGTTGAGACTAAGGGTAGGATTTATCCCCCTTTTCCTATGTGTGGACTGTCTCATATAAAATGATCATTTAGTCTTTCTGCTCTTGTGTGGGTAGATGAGTTGCACTCAGGATGTACAGGATTAAATGTCTGTCTTTTGAGCGGGTGATTCACCTCTCTCCATTAATATTGCAGTTAACTTTTAAGTGGTTTAATTAAAGAGAGGCAATCCCATGCTAATTGGTTAGAAAATGTTTGAAGATACTGTATTTTACTTACAACCACTTACCTAACATGTCCATTTTCAGAGGATTAAAACACTTAGAGATACAAGAATGTATTTGACAGTTTTCAAAATCTAGGCTACCTAGTTTCTACCAGTTTGCTAATACAAGATCTCATTAGATCCTCACTAGATTTCTGTCTGTACTGCAGTCTCAGTTTTCTAGTCTTACAAGTCTTTACAATCCAGTCTCTTTTTTTCTATAGAAGTTTTAAGGAGAATGTCCTGATATCTGACATAAACAGACTCTTCCTTCTCATATTGTAACCTGCAGTCTGCTTGCAGTTTGCTAAATGAGCAAAACAGTATGCAGGAGAGACTTGGAGGCACAAAGATGAATCAAACAGGATACTAAAAATTATATTGTCCCTTTTTAATAAGGGAAATTTTTTTTGTAAATTATTTTAATTGGTAAGGCAGAATTCTAACATATTTTCAGTGTAATTTATACTTTGGAACCAAGAAGAATGGCATTCCTAAGAAATGTGTCTACTGATTTTCAAAAAATACTATGTGCTCATCCTCTGGGAGACATGCCATTACGTGATTTCAGGACAGCCACTGAGGATGGCCACAAGCACCCTATATTCTCCATCCATTCTAAGTTAAAAAGTCCTATTTGGGTGCTTCAGTATCATCAGGTATGCTCATTTAGAGATACAGGGTACCACTGAAAATGCTGCCTTGCAGTAAAGATTTCATTTGCAGCAAAGCTGACGATATTAGATCATGTTCACTTGGCACCTTATATGGTATTCATAAATCAAAAAGCCAAGCAAATAGTAGAACACAACCACCCTCATAAACAGACATGCATGTGGGAAACCAGGATGCCATCTGTAAGTATTAAATGTGCCTGCCACCAGTGTAGCCAAGAACAGACTTGGTTTCCACATGCATTAAAAAGCTATAAAGATGTATCTCCAGCTCTTGGCTAAATTGGTAGATACATCTATTAAAACCAACTACAGCAGATAAATCACACAGAAAAGCAAAAATACTTTTGGTCTTGTTGAGTGGTGCAGCAGTTTTCACTTCAGAATACAGAATGACATCTTTACTGATAGGTGTCTGTCAGATCAGTGTTGTCCCCATTCCAGTTTGTTGTTCATCACATGTTTCATGTCACATGTTTCCATGTCATGCTCTCCAAACAGGAGGTGGATACTGAGAGTGGGATTTAACTCAGATGAACTTAAGCCACCCAAAACTTCTCAAACTGTCTGTGCTGTTTTTCTGTTATTTAAAGACCTCAGAGGAATATAGGCATCTCCTGCTGTCAGATTATACTAATACAGTTTACCTTGATTGTCTGCTTTTCATTCAATCTTTCATCAGGATGAACCACAGACACAAATCTGTACGGACAAGCAACTCTGCAATGCAGAGTCTTTGAGATCTTTTCCTCAAGAAGTTCAATTAATTTACATCTACTTCCTTCCACCCTCACATTCATAACTGTGTTAGTATAGTGTATCCTCATAGAGTATAATCCCCTAGCAAAGCTACCACAGAATTAATTTCTCCCTTAGCCATGAACCATAGAAGGTCTCTATAAACAAGCCCTTCCTCAAGCAAAGATGTGTTCTGTATTTGTTAGCACAACTTCTAAAGTGAGGAGTATCAGGGGAGACACACAGCAATATCTGATTAAAATCGCTCAAATACATAATAGTAATGATTTTATATGCCTCTTCTCCTACAGTGATAAACCAGGAATATGCCATCATTTTAGTAGAGAGAAACAAATTTACTGGATAGGAAGCAGAGATGTTTTTATTCTGACATCTTAAAGTTATGGTAGACCTTGTGGAAGGAAGTGGCTTGATTCCATCAGAAATGATTCCATCATTGCACTCCTTGCTGCAGGTCAGAAGAGTATTTTAAAGGGGAGGATTGTCTGTGACTTATATTCTAATGATTTGATAATTATTTTCTCTACAGTCAGCATAAACTCACATTCTGCTGGATCTGGAATGGGTAATGCCTTTCACAGCAAGAAACTTCTTCATTGGAGTGGGATGTCAGTGGCTGAATTTTATGTCAGAGTCTGAGTCTAAACCAAATCCTTCTGACAGCCTTTTAAACTAAAATTATATTTATTCAAAAGAAGTAGCAGTTCACAGTCATATTTTCTTTAAACTGTCACTGGGAATTTTGGTAAAGTAAAATCATCACATCTTTAAACCTCTTTCCATATATAGTGATGCTATCTTGGCCTTTTTTTGCAATACTTTATGGATTACTCAACTATTCCTTAAATATCGTAATGCCATGAGCTAGATATTCTTAACAGATACAATAATATTTATGTCATTAAAGAACACTGAAGCAGAGTGTAACATACTTCAGGTTTTTCCTGGTCAATTTTGACTCTCCATAGATCTTCATTCACAAAAAAAAAAAAAATAAATAAATAGCTAACCTTTCAAAACAACAGAAACCACTGACCTACAGTAGCTACTGTACTTGGTTTTGAAGGGAAAATATAGTCCCTTTTCTTCTAGTTTTGCACTTAAAATAATTGCAGGCTTTATTCCATATCATCATAATAAAATAAAAAGTATGAGAGTGGGCATCAGAGTGCAGACTTATCCTTTGGTAGACCATTTAAGAATCATGCAAAAACTATAAATGCAAGAGAAATAACTATGAGATGGAATAAAAAGGGCCATACGCCACTAGCAAACAGATAGGGTACAATAGACTATTTTGTGGCTTTTTCTTGCTGCCATACTAGTACTGCCAATACCAATAACAGTAACTGTTTACATTTGTATAATCACTGTTATTCTAAAGCACATGGCAAAGCACAGGGCAAAAATGCATTTGGTTATCTGACTTAGTAAAGACACAGATGTTTCCATTCCTGAGTTGCACTAGGGGCATGAAGAGCAATTTTATTTTTACTCTTTGCAAGGGTGAAAAGTGGTAATATGATGCCCTCTTTTGACTGGGATGCAAAAATAGTGTGGAAATGCAGAATAGGAAATATTTTTCCTATATAGTTTCTCAGGACTTAAAAAAACATTTCAATAACCTTAGACAGAAGTTGTACCTCCAAAAAAATTGTTGCATCTCGGGAGATGTTATAGAAGAAAGCTAACATTTGTTGCTTGTACCAGCTCCTTTCTCAATGACTTACATCACCAGACAAGCAGTGCAGCCTCCAAAGCCTGAATGGTACAAGCATACCAAGAGCTCCTACAGGTAAAAGCAATATGATAACATATGCATTATTAGAGAAAACAGACTGCTAAAAATGTAGTGAAGACAACACTCAGAGGCATCCTGAGAGGCATTAAAGACTTGCCTTGGGTTATTCAATAACCTTCCTTTGTAAATGACTCTGAATCAACACATTTTCTGCACATCCCAAGCACCATACAATTCAAATCATTTCACTGATTGGTGGAAAATCTGTTGCAAAGTAAAATGTCATTTGTCTCAACCACAGTTGGCAAAATTTCCTTATCTGGCCTTTCATGTTGGATTTTGCCACAGTATGTGGTAAATCTGACCTATGGCTTTTTGGGTAGATAGAAGCAAATGCTCTTTGCTTTCAGGTTGCATAACTTTTTATATTTCTGCCCTACATCTAACTTGCTGTCAGATCAGAAGAGACAAGTTGACCAAAAAGTAATGCTTCTTCTTATAAGGAATTTTCCAATTTTGATTTCTTTTTATATTTTCACACTATGATGATCCCCAAGCCAAATGCATTTTCCTGTAAAAATAGAATGTGTGCAGCTGAACAATTCCAGATCAAAATGTTGTCTTCTTTAATGTGTGAAAAACTCCAAGCCTGGAAGACTAGTGTTTAGAGATGCTGATTCAGAGCAGATATTTTCTATTCTATAAGTTTCTGCAAATGGAATACCTGGGTCCTCTATCTTATGACAACACTCTAAGCATCATTGTATAAACACAAAGTAGAGCTTTATGCACTCTACCATCATAAAAATACTGACGAAACAAATTTTTTTGGTGGGGATGTTCTGGACCTTTCTAAAATTAACATAAAAATCTCAACTTGAAGACGTGATTTTTATATTATGACAGCAGTTTAGTGTTATCATAACTTGAAATCAACAGATATGTGAAAATCAGACGTATCATGTTTTAGATGAGAAAATTTAGCAAAATATTACAGCTACAATAGTAAACAAGGTAAGAATTATGAAAAGCAAAAACTTAGATCATCAGAAAACACAACGGTAAGACTCAAGAAAAGGCCACAAAGTTCATTTGCTCCCTTTCAATTTTTTTCTTTTTCATAAGCCTAACAATGTTATACAGTGTTCTGACTTGCATTTAAGTTAGCCTCTAACTGGCTTGTGAGAACAGGATTTTATTGACTTGATTTCTGTCATTTAATAGTGGTCATGTAGTTGTTATTGATCTGCATCCGAAGCAAAGCAACATTTTTTCTTTCTCTCAGAAAGCAGATATTCATGGTCTGGAACTATCTCACCATAGTAGAGCATTAAATGATGTGTCTAAATTGGAAGCATTATTATTTAAATATCGTGTATAAATGACTCTTCTTGAAGACAAAAAAAAAAAACCAAACCAACCCCACACAAAACCAGCCAACCAACCAGCCAAACCAAACAAAGAAAAGCAGACCACAATTGTATCTTAGGCATCCTTGCACAGAGCACAGAAAGACCCAGGAAGAAGTGCTGTCTGTTCTCAATATGAGAATACCCCAGGCTTCAAAACCAGGAAGTCTTTACTATTCTTTTATTTACTACATAGATATAACCATAGAGAGGTAACATACAGCCATAACAAGGTGTTAGAAAGACTTTTTGTGACACTTCAGTTTCTCTGACATGATATTGGAGAAGCCACTTATATTACTGTTGAAAACTTGTCCTTAGTTGGCATCAGGCCCACTGCAAACTCTAAGCGCACTGAACAGGGTTGAAGAAAGAGCATTTATCACAGAGGTGAATAAACCATAATATGGAATAAAACATTAGGATGTCAAAGGTTTTATTTGTTTCTTTTCCTGCATGTCTATGATCTACAGCTAAGGTCTACCATCTGCTCGCATACAGCTCTCGTCATGTGCATTTGGACTAGCATTCAAAATTATCTTAGAAAGCTTACAAATGCAAACTGAAAAATAAGATTTTTGGGCTATGCTGCAGGAGTGATCTGGAAGTCAGGCAGCAAAGATGAAACAGGGCTCGAGTTCAAATAAATTGTACAAAAATATAATTTCCAGTTATTCCACTTTTGAATGAATGCTGGTACCAGAAAGCTTTTTTTTAATTATTTTTTCTTTTTTAAGCAGAGGGATATTAAAATCTTTGACTACCTTACTTAATGGCAGAGTTGTAAAGCTGGATTTATAAAGCATTTGAGATAGATATGTCTGGATGTACACTATTAATTGTTCAGTAATTAGAATCTCTCAACAGGCTTTATATAGGTTGCATAGAAATAGATACCACCTTCAGCTGAGCTATGAAATTTTTAAGGAGTCCCAGTGCCAGCTCCAGAAAGTGCTAATCATGGGTAGACCTTAGGAAACATTCTCCATTAATTTTTGCAAAGGCCCGTGAAATGACAGTTGAGGTATACATTAATAGAAGGCGTACATCTTGTCCTATTTCACTGCCTACATTGGCACTTCAAGCACCAAGGAACTACCAATTATTTTAATTATCTTCTCTACACTAACAATAGTGCTTGACTTCTTAGGTTTTTGAAGATCTTTTTCTGGAAGACAGATACTTTGTAAATGGAGATACTAATCCAGGACAGATTCTGATGCTTTTACTCACACCAAGTAGTAAATTGCTCTGGAAGTCATTCTGCTAATTAACACAGAGAAAGGTTCAGGCCCCTTCTCTGAATTACCAAGATAGAAAGTAGAACTTCTCTGGATGTCAGTAGAAGCATAAAAAATTTACTGTTTAAAAGGTATCTTTCAGTGAAGGACATAATTCAAGAACTTCACCTATTTGAAAAAGACTTTTGAGCACAATACTTCTGCCAGGAACAAGAGGTTTGTAAGAGCTGCTCAGGTATGAGGAAATAATATAATAAGTGGGCTTCAATTTTTGTTGCTGTTGACACAGTAGCACTTAACTAGTATACTTGAGTACTTAAGAAATCAAATGCTGTTTTCCTGATTAATTCCTTTGTTTATTTGGTGCATACATTAGAAAATTAAGCTTCTCAATATAAAAAAGTTGTGGAGCACACTGCTTCATGTGTGAATGTTCTGGATCTTGAGAGGGGCTGAATTCTTTATTCTGATTTTTTTTTGTGGAACTTTCAGATGAAGCTTTTGCCATTGTCATCATTAATAGACTCCATCTTTTTCTGTACACAGAGATGACCTGAAAAAATGTCATGACCTATAAAATTTAAATCTACAGGCTTTATATCTTGGTGAACTAGATAAAAATGTCAAAATGTTAAGTGCCATGTACAGCAAGATTATCTTTAAACAATGTCAATTTTTCTTTTTTTGGGAAGGGACACCATCCAGAGGGACCTTGACAGGCTGGACAGGTGGAGTCATAGCAATGCACTGAAGTTCAAAAAGGCTAAGTGCAAGGTCCTGGACTTGGGGTGGGGAAATCCCAAACACAAATACAGGCTGGGTGATGAGTGTATTGAGACCAGCTGTGCAGATAAGGACTAGAAGGACTTGGGAGTGCTGCTTGATGAAGTGCTTAACATAAGCCAATAATGTGCACTGACAGACCAAAAGCCAAGTGTATCTGGGGCTGCATCAAAAGATAGACGGCCAGCAGGTCAAGGGAGGTGATTCTGCCCCTCTACTCTGCTCTTGTTGAGACAACCCCTGAAGTACTGCATCCAGTACTGCACCCCAACACAAGAAGGATGTGAATCTGTTGTAAAGGGTCCAGAGGAGTTACACAAAGATGATCAAAGGGCTGGAGCAACTCTCCTATGAGGACAGTCTGAGGGAGTTGGGTCTGTTCAGCCTGGAGACAATTCTGGCTCCAGCGAGACCTTATAGTGGCCTTCCAGTACCTGAAGGGAGCCTACAAGAAAGATGGAGAGGGACTGCTTACAAGGGCATGTAGTGATACGACAAGTGGTAATGGCTTTAAACTAGAGCAGGGTAGATTTAGATTAGACATTAAGAAAACATTCTTTACTGTGAGGGTGGTGAGGCACTAGAACAAGTTAGCCAGAGAAGTTGTGGATGCCTTATCCCTCCCTGGAAGTGTTCAAGGCCAGTTTGGATGGGGCTTGGAGCATCCTGGTCTAGTGGGAGGTGTCCCTGCCTTTGGAAGGGGGGTTGGAACTAGATGACCTTTAAGGTCCCTTCCAACTCAAGCCATTCTGTAATTCTGTGATAGCACAGATCTTCCATATTATTGTGATCTGCTACATGCTGTTAAACCAAGAACACTGGCCTGACGTAGCTGTGGGTATTATGTTCCTTATCCTTCTCAAGGAAACAGCAAAGAAGTTCAAGCCTGCTTCTGTTTAGGAGGAGACGATGTGCAGGATGTTAGCAAAAGGCAAGAGGTAGAGAGGGATTAATGGAAAATGCTGAAGGCTAGAAGAAACTCAGGGTTTTTACCCTAGTCATTTTTCTATAATAAATTAATTTTTGCAACCCTGGAAGAACAGAAGGTGATTGGAGTTTATATAAGTAATTCTTTAAATTAGCAGTTTCTTAACCATAAAAAAACATGATGACATCAAACCTGAATCTTCTAGCTGAAAAATGAGAGTTCAGTACAAAGTCCCTTGCCTTTGATTTATCTGGGGAAAGAGCATCTGGAACTGAGTAATATTTTACAAGACAAAACGAATAAGAAACTGGATTTGAAACCTTTTTGACTACTGTAATCTGTAGATCTTTAGAAAGCACCAGAAAATCACTACTGTACAGCAAATCATAGCTCTTAGAATGACTTTGTGGATAATTTAAAGTGAAGTGCTAAATCATGGGCTGGTTGACACATCATTAAAAAAAAAAAACTACACTGTGAATTGTCACAGAAAAAGATGATAGTGGCCTCTTGCTTTTGAAACATGTGGATTTGGGGCAGAGAGGGGTGGGTTTGGCTCCAGTAATCAGTAGGCAGAGAAGAATTTTCTTTCTGCAGTAGGATCTCTCTGAGGAAAACAATTAAACTGCATATGTATACATACACGGGTGATTCATGTACAGATTTGTGTAGAGACACTTTCTTTTCTTATTTTGATTTTTCATGGTGTAGGGTGCATGGTAGTTGTAGGCTACATTACACCTTGCAGTAGCACAAATTTTATTCACATGAGGTCTACAGCACAAAGACTGAAACACCATCCCTTTCTCATTCCTGTGCTAGGAATGACCTTTAACCAGTCTCACCAATAAGATATTTGTGAATTATGGGGAGAGGGGAAGTCACCTTGCCTCCACCATCCATCCTCCCTTCACCATTCTCAGAGAGGTTACCCCAGGAACTCAGGCACGGGGAGAGAGGGAAAAGGATAGTGGGACAGGCACACAAACATTGCCATTCACAGTGTGTGTCCCTCCAACACTGATGGAGTAGCAGCATTAAATACCAGACAGGCAGGCTGGTCATGAAGTCTTGTGGCTTTTTTTTTTTATTAAATTGGTTGAAAGCAGAAGTGCTGAGATACTGAGACCGACTCCTGTTCCAACCTCTGCTGTCAGTGTGGTTCCAAAGGATGTTTATCAATATGGTGACAGGCTTTTTATATATAAAAATATAGATATATATTTATAAACTCACGGCAGAATCATGAGTTTTGGTTATGAGGGCTGTAAGACTAGATATTTATTATATGACCTACATGACTGGCCCTCTTCATACGTATTATAATGGTAAAGGTTTAGGAGTGTTGCCAAAGGCTTTAGCAGAATCACTGACTTGTGTTTCTGGATGACAGTGTGTATGTGGTTGTAAGTATAGAAAATTCAAGATAAACTCAGATACTTTCACCTTTTTAAAATAATATTAGTGTGATTGAGAGAACTTCTAACTTAATCAAGGTCTTAAAAGTTCTCTAAGTGGATGTCATGGGTGCATTCATTGCTGCCTCTGATCTAGTCCCTTTAGATCAGATGTCTGGTATCATTTTCTATTTTAGTGTTACTGTTCCCAGTAGGGCTTTTTTTAGGGTTGTTATGGTTTTATTTTTTTCCTCTTTCTGTCCAGTGACAAATAAGGGAGTCATTAATCAGACAATGATATCCACTTTGTCAAATTTTACTTGCCATGTTAATCCTAACTCACCTTTTCTTTGATGTACCTACTGTACTGATGTCCTTGGGACCACTACACACAGGAACAAGGCCTAATAGAGTCAAACACAAAATTAGACACTAAAGACAGTATAAATCAGCACTATTTCAATTACATTGATGGAACTATATGATAGCTTCAAACTGCAGTAACATTACTTTGGGTAATGCAGCAATTTAAAACTAAACCATGGGAAAGATTAAGAAAAAAAAAATGTTTATCTCTCTTGTGTCTACTAAAACAGGTTTCAAATTAAGTCAATAATTTTATGGAATAAATATTTATCCACCAGAAGATAAAAATAGAGCGGAAACACATATTATATAATGTAAACTCATTGTCATGGTTTAATCCCAGCTGGCAACTAAGTACCACACAGACACACATTTACTGCCCACTCAGTAGCATGGGAGAGAAAATTGGAAGGGTAAAAGTAAAAAATTGTGGGTTGAGATAAGAACAGTTTAATAATTTAAATAAACTAGAATAATTATATTAAAAAATGTGATGAAAGGAAAATAACAAAAAGAGAGAGCGATTAAAACCAAAAATAACTAATAATGCAGATGAAAAATAATTGCTCACCATCAGCCTACCGGTGCCCAGCCTTTTCCCAAGCAGTGGCCTCTTGGACAGCTTTTGCTCTCATTTATATGAAGATATCATATGATGTGGAATATTTCCTTTGGGCCAGTTTGAGTCAGGTCTCCTGGCTGTGTCTTCTCCCAGTTTCTTGTGTACACCCAACCTCCTTGCTGGCAGGGCAGAAGCCCTTGACTTGGTGCAAGCTGTGCTCAGCAGCAACTAAAATATCTGTGTTATCAACATTATTCTCACACTAAATCCAAAACACAATACTATAACAGCTACAAGGAAGAAAATCAACTCTATCCCAGCTGAAACCAGGACATTCACAAATAGCTGTCACATAATACCTTTGATAGACTCTGTCAATTAGATGTTTATAATTCATGGGCTGATTATGACTTTAACTACCAGTAAGTCGTGCAGATCCCAGGTTTGTGTGTATATTGTATATATCAGGAACATCCACACAGAGCTGGAGTATGTGACATAGGATTTCCTGATTCTTGCTGAAGCTGCAGCAGGAAGATTTGTGGGATACCCTCGGGCATCACAAATAGAAGTATATGCTTATAATTAGGCAAATGAATTCTGCCCTGTGGATGCTTGTTTAGGAAAATATGAAAAAAAAAAAAAAAGAGTTTTGGGACACTCATTTACTCACTATCCTTTCTAGACTATTGGTATGAGCCTCTAGACCTTTCCAGTCATTAAGGGATGACCAAAATGCAAAAGTTCTATTTCAGAAGTCTCTTACTGTGCTGCCTGCTCTCCAGCAGTCATTCCTCATTGGTGCATTTCCCACCATCCTGATATTCTATCTGCCACTCCTATGCAGATGGGCTGTAGAGCATTTGAAATGCCTCTAGACATTTATTCTGTGACCCCACTACTACCCTTCTTCTGGACAGAAATCCTGCAAGTCTCAGACAAGACACAAAATTCTGAAGCCTTGCTTAACACTGGTCAGGAATAGATTTGTTGTATTATAAAAGCTGTTGAGATTGCAAAAAGAAACACCAAACTTTCAGATTGTTTTCTAAGATGTAAAGGAGAGAAGCACATTTTGTAGTATAAATCGCAAATAGAGACTTGAACCACACTGTCTGGTATCTGAGGAGGCTGCCCTCAACACTAGTTATCTTAAGACAAAAAAAAAGCTCTCTGTTTCTGTCCTGACCACTGGAAGCTGACAAATCTTTCCTGTTGAAACTGGGACAGGAAAAGACTTCCCAAAGAATACCTGATTCTAATGAATCACTTATGTGTTTTTTTTCTGGAAGTTTACCTAGCACCTCATCCTTGTATATCAAATGAGATAATTACCTTGGTAGGTTTCCTTGTTTCCTGTACTGCTATTTTATGCTCCCACTAGAAGCAATAATAGGGATAACCAGTGACCAGACTGTCTCCTGGGGTAAAAAAATGGATTCTGAAATCTTAAAAATTCAGACTGTTACTAGGAAGTCTTGCTTGAAAAGTGTGTTTGCATCTTTCAGATTAGTATGGTCATTGTCTAGTGAACATTTTATCTGTTTGCTATTCTTGTGTTCTTTCAAAGTGAAATAAATTAATTGTCACAGGAAAGTGTTATATTTCAGTTCTATATTCGCTGTTTACCAACCAAACAACACAGTGGTCACAAAATTACCTTAACTTTATTCTTACAAGGTTAAATATTCCCCATTACCACACATCACCATTTTCTAACAGCATTCTTAAACTATCAAATATCTATTATTGGTATGGAAATCACTGCATAGGTACAAAAATACATTAAATTAGAACACTTCAAATAACAGACAGAAGTGGGCAATTTATTACAGTTTATATAAATATCTAGAGCCAAGGCACAAGAATAGAAATAGATTCCTCAGGAAACATAAGCAAAGTTAAAACCATGTTTCTGTTTAGAAATCTCTTTTAGCTGTATAGCTATGACTATTTGCCCTGAGATAACTAATTTACAGTCACATTTGCATATCTTACATAAGCATAGTTTGTTTCCCCTTTGCTTTGCAAGGAGCATGTCAGGACAATATTGTCAAAATAGCAGGAATGGTGATATAATATTTAATTACATTAGTAGATCTTAGATGTAAGATCAAAGGAAGTGCACAAATAAAATCTTTTGCTCTACAGTAGAAGCCTGATTTTACAGCAGAAGTAGCACAGACCAGACACAAAGTGATGTCAAAGGCACAAACTGATTCAAATACACAAATTTCTGAGAAATAATGGTTTACAGCTCTGATAAGCGTGGATGTTTTCATAGTAGCAGCCAGTAAGTAAAACAGTCTGAGACAGAAATGAAATTTAAAATTGATGGTCTCCTTTGAGCATTGCAGCTCAAAGCATGAAAGCTGTGTATCCCTGTATGCCCACCGTTTCAATATTACATCCAGCTGGGCTAAGCTCTCTGAGTGAGCTGTCCTTATAATCCACTCAGATCAGTACAGTCATAAAACAAATGAGGATTATCAACATCTACTGCAAAATTATGCAGCTTCAGGATTTTTTTTTTTTTTTCAAATACACATTCTGTTGGTTAATTAGTAACTGTAGGTCCCCCAGTATTTGACAGATAAGTATTTACTCCATTGTGTTGTTGTGATGACCTAGCAGTAAGGACCTTCTATCTAGATTCTGTCCTTTGTGGGAGAAAAGACGTGCATTGAGAGGGTATGTAGAGAGAAGGAAGAGATGTTACTGTAGTGTCCATAGTATGAACAAAAGTCTCACACATCTCAGTAAAATCTCAGAGGCCATTTCCAGCAGCTTTTGCTCACACCATCAAAGCATAAGTAGGCCTTAGACTCTTCATGAATGAAAACCCACTTCAGATCGCAGCTGCAATTATGCAAGCACAGGTGGCAATGCCAGATGCAAGCTCTTTAACTCTCTTGGCACTACAGCAGTAACCCCCTCCTTAGGGGAGGAATTAGGAGTATCAGTATTTCCCAGACCAGCAAGCAGCCTTGTTGTTCTGTGTTGTACGTTGTTAAGAAGATGGCTGCCTCAAATCAGCAGAGACAGTGCAGACCTCTGATTAGGCATAATCTCTCACATCTGATGGCACTAATAAATGAATTCTGGCCTGATGAACAGTTCCTAGCACATGAATCTCTAAACTGTAATTCCTAAAATTACTTTAATAGGGAGGGAATTTGCATTTGGTTAATGAAAAAATATGCTTTCTGGGGTACAGGCAGACTTTAAAAAAGAGGTGTTCAATTCCAGCCATTATTGCAAAGAGGTAACTGTCCTCAACTGCCTTTGCAACTGCTTTGTGTACTGGAAGGAATTTAAAAAGGGCAATAGTCATCTTTATCTTCAGCACTATTTTGCTAGGAGAGGCTCCAGATAAACTGTTATCCTTGTTTTATTTAATGAAGCTTTGTGCTACTTTGTGCTACTTCGGAAGGGACGTCCGAAGATCATCGAGTCCAATCCCCCTGCCATTGCAGGACAAAACTAGAGCAGATCACATGGAAATGCATCCAGGCAGGTCTTACTTACAGTAAAGAATTCCTCCTCATGTTGAGGTGGAACTTCCTGTACTCTAGCTTGGGCCTATCGCCCCTTGTCCTATCACAATGCACAAGTGATGTTAATTAGATTCCAAATGTCTATAAATACATAAGGCCTGGGTGTTCCTTGGTTACATCAACCAAAGAATACAATTTACAGACATTCACATTACAGGCATTACATTTCCATTATCCTCAAACCATTTCTATTTTTGGAAATGCCCATTCACCAGCGACTTTCTTTAGCCAGGATGCTCTGTCTGTGATAACTGGGTATCGATTGTTGGCAAGACATACAGCACAACCCCCATCTGCTTTTCTCAAAAGGAATGAGGAAGTAATGAGGTGTGTCATCATAAAAATGAATTGTAATTCAGTGTTACACAGCTTACTGTGTCAAGCTTTGATCTTCCTCTTGCCAACTGATTTTCCATCCTGTTCTTTGTGTTCAATTTGGTGATAACAGAACAATGGAGCAACAGCAAGCACTGGATTGCACTCAATTTTAAGAGATTTTTTGTGAACTGCTCACATCAGGAGAGGATATTAAACCAAGAAAAGTGAAACCGCACACTTCTGATTTCATACCGCTTGATTGTAAATAAATAAACTCTAGTACTCATTGCCATGAGAGGATAAGAACTGTATGTTTAATAAATAGGTACCCTGTGATAAAGACAACTTTTTATGCAGAATAAGCAACAGTATCAATTCTTACTGGCTTTTTTATGGTCTTTTGTTTCAACTAATTAGAAATATTTATATAACTTTTGACAGAGACAACTGAATCTGTAGTCATGGTCCACAGGTCTCCCATTTAGCATGCATACAGCAGCCACATCTAACTTTATTCAACCTGAAGGCATATTAAGCCTTCAGTTGCACTATGATTTATAAATCATTGCATGTATTCTCCACTATGTCTATGATCATGCTTTCCACAGTTGTTACACAGAAAGTAATTGTGAGATTGAGAGTCTGATCTGGAGGAAAAACAAATTAATTGGTCATACAGGCAGTTGGTGCCTATTTAAGGCCACCAGCACAATCAGAAGCTTTTGCTGGGTAGCTCACCAGTGCAAGGGTGGAAATGCTAGGTCTACAGCTATGACTAGGCTTCGCACGCCTGTGTCTACTTCATTTTGGAGCAGTGTTTAGGACAGCCTATTCTGTGTGATGGGTATGAAATCCAGGATGCAAAGATCTGGGCTAAAGACATGTTTCCCCAGATAAACTTGCCTGCCTTGGTGGGGACTAGTGCATCCCAAATAGCAAGCTGGCAACAGCATCAAGCTGGAGGAAACCTGCCCAAAACAGTCTTGGATGACAGCACTAGTCAAAGAAAATAACAACTGTGAAGTTAATGACCAGATATGTTAGACTGTACAGAAAAGGAGTGTAGGACTGTGCTGTAAAGAGAAGCAGAATGAACATGAAGAAGAGAATGTTCTTCAGAAAGGGCCTGAGGAAATAGCCATCTTAATTCATGTGTACTGTTTGTTGGACAAAAGACTTAAGAACTCCACACAGTAGAGGTCTGCATTCCTCACAGGGCTGCAGTCACAGAATCATAAAACAGTTTGAGCTGGAAGCGACATTAAAGATGATCTAGTTCCAACTCCCCTGCACATGGCAGGGTTGGAACATATATGACATATATAAGATTCATCTGTTATAGTCACTATAATAGATTAATAACAGTATAACTGAACTAACCCCCCCCCGAGCATTAATGAATGCAGTGAAGATGAATTTTAGAACCCATATGTCTCACAGATCTACACTAGAGCTCTGAGTGCTGATTTCACCACTAAGGGTGATCCAACTTCTTAAAGGTGATCCAACAATCCTATTCAAAAGGAAATTGGTAAAGTTCCAGAAAATCTGTTATTTTTTGGTTTGTTTACTGTGTTTCCCTCACCATTATTTGGAAAATCTCAGTTGCTGATATTCTGTGTAATTACAAATTAATCTCTGCAGTTGTTTTTTTATGTCAGTCTGGCAAATGAATGAGAAACAAGAGTGGCCATTGGCCACAAAAGTAGTTCCTCTTGGGTGCCTATTGAGATTGAGTTAAATTCCATGCAGAATTGTGCATTGTAAACTCTCCTAAACCTGTACATGTATGGGAAAGTTATTTTTACTCCTTCTAATTTAACATCTCTTTTTGCAGTACAGCAGTCCCTTCCACACATGCAGAGTTTCATTTAAGTCAATAGGACCATATCACTATAAAGGTCTGTGATAATACATTGCAGTGCAAAATTGGGACATGATTATATACCATATTAGTTTATGCAATATAGAAGAATAGAGAAGATATGAATAATGTCTCTGTTGGAAATGAGAGATCAAAAACGCACCACTGAGCTTAATTTTTTTTCCTAAAATTGGATAGCGGACGTTTGGTACATTAAACAACCTTATAACAAAGCTTCTATAAAACATTTTAGACCTCTGAAGCTAAAAGCTGTGTTCTTTTTAATGCTGTTAGGAAGAAGCAAAATTCAAAGGCTAACAAGTTGTAATTGCTTTTTGTAAGGAAGGTTGCCTAAAGTGAAGGTTATTTTGGTCCATTGATAGAGTGTACTGCATTTTCTAGCTAAATTATAGAAAATTATATGCCATGATTTTCTTGTTGCCTTTAACTAGCTTTATATGGCTCTCATACTTCATCTTTGATATCTCATTGCATTGTACTAATTGTATTAAGTTTATAAAAATATTGTTCCCAAACACCCCAGATTTCTGATAATTAGCTTTTGGCAGAGACTAAAGATAAGCATGCTATTCTCTTTGGTGCAAAGCTCTTCAGAGGACTAAACCTTCTTTGTTTTGGTTGTTTGTTGTGTTTTTTTCTTGTCTCTACTACTTACAATACTGTATAAAGTTTATCTTCTTTGAGATTAGCCTTGAGGGAACACAGATGAATTTATTATAACCAGTTCTGTAGAATCAAGAAGCAATGGAATAAGTGTTTCACTACTTTATAATTAATCTGGGAACTAGGTCATGTTCTCCCAATTCACTGAATTCAAATCATTGATTAGTTCTTGGGCAGTGTATAAAAAAAAAAACAAAACCAAACCAACAAAAACAAAAGAAAAGTGAAGATTGTTTCAAATATTTTCTCGCTCTTGAATAAAAACACATAAACTATAACATGCTCTAAAAATACTATATATTAAAAAGCAACTATGATTAATCTGCACTTAATTGTAATGTCAGTGCGTTATAAAGGAGTGTTGGGTCCTTTATCTTTAGAAACAACTTCACACAAATATGATCGTTAGAAACTGTCTTTATTGTGGGGAATAACATGAAATATCATTTGATTTGGCCTTCTTCCTCGGAATCCAAAGTTTTATTCTGTGGTCAGTACTTATATCATCCTCGGCTTCCCAGTCATAAAAATCTGAAAAAGAAAATGGGAATAACATCAAAATAGTAACCTTCTCTGATATTATTTTAAAAATAGCATGCTGGCTATTATAAGGAAAAGTCAGGTAATAAAACTCAGAGCCACAAGGTAGTGAAAGTTTGGAATCATGTTTGCTGGCTGAATGGCCAACTAAAACACTGTGTAAGAGTACTGTGAGTTAGCTGAGATATTTGAACCTAAAATGATGCAACAAAAAAAGGATGAGACAAATTCAGGAAACGTAATCTCATTAGTGAATATTGAATGTAGTAGGTCCAAATGCAACCTCTGGTTCAAGTAGCTGCTAAACTGCCAGTAGCAGAAAATAAGCATAAATTAGCAATCGAAAGATAGATGTGTACTTACAGCCACTTCTGGCAGACATCAGAGGCAGCATACTGATCCCCATGTAATTTTGGTCTGACCCACTGTGTTAGTGCTTATATTTGTAGATATTGAATCTGCTTTCTTTCTTTTTAACCATAGCCTGAATTTTCTTAGGCATTGGAGCAGCTTTCTGCTTATTGGTATGCAAACAGGCACTTTGAATGTGGGGATTTTGGGGTCAAAGTAAAATATTTTCTGTATTTATTCCTTGCCAACAGCATAATGCTTTTCCAACTCAAGCTGAACAGCTTTATTGCTGTTCTAGTGTCTATGTGCTGGGAATAAACATGAAGCACAAGGTGCATTCCTGTGTCCTTGGACTTCTTTATTTCTGTGTGTTAAGACAAAACTGTAGGAGACAAGAGAGCTTATATTCCTGTATTTGATGGCATGTGGCACAGGTTAGTATCCCATCCTGAGTATTGGATGAACGTGCATATACATACATTCGGACACACAGAGATGCCAAAAGACTTACAGTCCCTGATGGGAATTAATAGAGTTATGCTTAGGGTTTATTAGTCTCACCTAGAAACTTAGCCAGTAACAATGGGAGATGCTGTGCAGTACCAAGGTTCCTATCACATCTCTTGTCAAACCAATCGGATTTGCCTATATTGCTTAATGTTTGTAAGGCTGCTTTGAGACTCAGGGAGAAGGCTGGAAGGAGGTTGAAGTATCTTTAGCTGTTGCATATCTTCCAGCTATGGCTGTCTCATCTGATAGTTTGTCTGGAAGCCTTTCCCAGTACTGTGGCAAGGTTAGGATGAGGACAGCAGTCAGACAGAGAAGTCCAAAGCTGAGGAGACAAAACTGATTCTAGAGGCTTAAGGGAATTCACTGAAGGACATAGCTGACTTACATATCAATCTTCAGCTGAGGCTCTTTCAATCAGCAGTCACAGCTTGGGAGCCAGGTTGACAGCTTCTACACTGACAATTTAAGTGAATGCTTTGGCTTTTTATAAACTACTGTACAGCCAGTGGTCTTGTGCCTTTTTTTGTCCAACTTAAACCTAATTTTAATATTTTTTTCTTACCTTTAGACTGAAATATTTCAATCCATAATACACTGAATAAATCTAAGACTCAAAACCATTCAGAAATCTTCAGCCTCCTGCAGTACATTTGACATAGTTTCAGCACAACCACAGGAGCCTGAAGCCTCTAATCTGTTTGTTCCCCCATCTCCCACTAATGCATCATGGGCAAATGAAGAGCTTTAGTTGAAAGTGCATTGGCTTGTAAACCAGCGTTGCCATCTTCTGTGCTCGAAAGTCTCCTGAACTCTGTATTCTTACCTCAGGCTCTGCCTTTACTCCTCAGTCATATAAAAAGAATCACATACTGCATCTGACTACATGGATCACAGAATCACAGCAACACGGAATGGTTGAGGTTGGAAAGGGATCTCTGGAGGTCACCTGCTCCAGTACCCCTGCTCAAGCAGGGCCATTTAGATCCAGTAGCCCAGAACCATGTCTAGACAAGTGTTGAATATGTTCAAGGATAGAGACTGCACAGCCTCCATGGGAAACCTGTTCCAGTACTCAGACACTGTTACAGTAAAAGTATTTCCTTATGTTAAGGCAGCACCTTCTGTGTTTCAGTTTGTGTTCATTGCTTCTGTTCATGGCACTGGAAGGAGATGTTCCATTTTCTTTGTGTGGTCCCTTCAGGCATTTATATACAGTGATAAGATCACCCCCTAAGCCTTCTTTTCTCCAGGCTAAATAATCACATCTCTCTCAGCTTTTCCATATAGTAGAGATGTGCCAGTTCCTTATTCACATCTGTGGCCCTTTATTGGATTTTCTTCAGTATGTCCATGTCTCTCTTGTACTCAGAAGCTCAGAACTAGACACAATATTCTGGGTGTAGCCTCACAAGTTTTAAGTAGGGAGGAAAGATCACCTCCTTTGCTCTGCTGGCAATACTTTGCCTAATGCAGCTGAAAATGCTATTTATTATCTTTCTTTATCACAAGGGTACATTTCCAGCTCATGTCCACCAGGAACCTTAGGTGCTTTTCTGCCAAGCAGCTTTCTAGCATATATTGATGTTCCTTTCCAGGCACAGGACTTCGTACTCCTCTTGCTGAACCTATGTGCTTGACTGCATCCTCTTGAGGCAAGATACATCTTGCAGTGCATGAAACACCAAGTGAAATCCTGTAACCACAGTCATTCTCTGGTAATTTTTTCATGTGGATACATTCATGGATGTGTGCTTTCCCAAACTTTATGCAGCAGCCTAAGCCTTATGCAACAGCCCAAGCCACTGGAAGTTGTTCATCCTTGCATTCTGGTCATAAATCACCTGAATGTGTCAACCTTGAAAGCTAATGTCAATGTGATGGAAGCTGTAGCACACAAGCATGAGAAGAGTAGTTGGGAGGAAGAGAAAATTTGTTTACATTTTGTCTATCTTTCTCTAACACCAAGAAGTTACTAAGAAGGGATCTGTAGCAGCTTCTGAATTGTCTGGAGACGTTCTTGAACTCCACACAGAGATTATAGAATCATAGAATATATTGAGTTGTAAGGGACCTATAAGGATTGTTGATGTCTCATATCCTGTTGTAGTGAATGGAGATCTAGTGACTACTCACTAAAGCCTGGAGAAGATTTAAGTCTCAGTCAACAGAAACTTGTTTAAATTATGCACATATTTATCTAGTGTGATATGAAATGCCCTATAGTGCTCTGGCTTCTGTTTGCAGAAGTGTAATGGTGTCCATAGGTCCTTATTTGCCAGCCTACAAACTTCTCTTGGATCTCAGAGACCACTAGGTGCTTACATAGGCAACTGAACTGAACCTTAGTTCTGGTATACTGAGAACTCTAGAGAACGATCTATGTTGCCTTGTAAGGGAAACCTAGAGCTCATTTCCATTGTCTACACATAGGTATCTGGAGATGTTACTTGAGGTGCTCTAAGATATATAAAACACCTACATGAGGCTGTCAGATATGGCACAGGACCTGCTGGAGACTTGAACCCTTCTGGAGTGGCAGATAAATTTATCAAGGAATTGAGATAATAGTGGGAGGTTATATTTATATATTAGTTTTTAAATCTCATTCTGTAGAACATCAAACAATAATTTAACAAATAAATGCTTTTTTTTTTTTTTCTTAAAGCATGCATTCACTGTGCAAGGAGAATTGAAGATAGGACTTTCAGCATATGTGCTCTTTCAAATAACTGATACAGAACAACATGCATAAACTTGTTATTCTATGGATATATGTCATGTTTAATTTACAATGGACTTGTTGGCTTAGTATGGGAAGAAAGTAATATATGAAACCTGGGTGTGCGACTCAGCTGACTCTCATCTGAAGGTAGTACCAGAAAGCCATTCTCACTTGGAATTCATTCAAAATGGAGTTGCTGAATCCTTTCATCCAGTCCAGAAGAAACTCAATTACTAGAAGTGATATTATACAACATAATAAAAGTAGTGTCATCTCCAAATCCATGAAGGCTTGTTGACACAGGGAATAAGTCAAACTGATGGGACCATATGGTGAGAAGGAGTGTGTGAACAAGCCTCATTGTCTTCCATCCAGAGAAGTTTGTGCAGTATTCTTGACTGCAAATATATCTCATACCTTTTATATCCATCTGTATAGTGCTATGCAGACAAGATGAATGGTGGTGAGCAAAAGAAGGCATTCTATGAAAGGAGGTCCTCAACCTAGCTCTGCCACATGTAGGTGCAGCCCAAGCTTCCAACATTGAGCAAAATGTAATGGTTGTACTACCACAAGGATCACTCACATATTTGTCATAACCAATACAAATCATTACATAGGAATCCCCTTTCCCACGATGGAAATTTAAACCAATTTATTCAGTGATGAAATAAATTGTGAAATAGAGAAGTTCAGATCACCACCAGTTTGAAATCACCCATGATGAAAAGACCTCAAATTCATGGAAGACTAGACAGTAGACACTTCTGAAACCATTTACAGATTTTCTAATTATTTCAGTTGATTTTGAATAAACTTCAAGAAGAGGCAGATCACCTAAAATAAATTACTTTCCTCCAGTTAGATAAATGCTGAACATACAAAGAGTGGAATAGGAATAATTGATACTTTACTATGCTCTTGGTTCCGAAGAGATCTATTCAAATTGGAATGGGGAGAAGCACATTAAGTAAATAATGAAGATCTTGTATTATAGAAAGGCTAGATGAAATAATTTTGTTGAGTTGACAAGCTGGGAGAGTGTTGACCAAACAAAAAGCCACAATAACAAAACAACAGCAACAAAAAGAAAAAGAAAATAAAAGAATCAAAACAAACATCAACACCTCCCCACCCCCCCACCCCCAGCTATGAATAAAGAAAAGTAAGAAATGTGAATGATGAAAATACTAATATTTTGGAGCAGTCTTCCAGAAAAGAATAGTGAGTAAAAGTAGGTAATGTAAGGATGTAATATTTATAATTCTTTACAAAGACGTTTTCTTTTAAAATCCCTAAATCAGTCATTACATTACTTCCACGTAACCTGCCAGAGAGACTAGAGGTCAGGTAGTTTGTTCTCAATCCTCTGAGTCTTAGATGCAGGTTATCTAATGTAATTTAGAAGTATTTTGGTCCTCTTCCAGGTGTCATTTAAATAAATTAGTAGATGTTTTATTCAGAACAATTCTTTTTAGCCCTTCAACTTTCATACACAAGCTCTCCAGATGGCTTTCAATGAACATAATAGTAGACTGAAGAGTTTACTGCAGTGTAATTCCACTTAGCTGTTTCACAAGTATGGCATCTACCTTTTACGGACAAATAAATCTTTTCATGACTATAGTTTTGGGTTGTGGTTTTGTTTTGCTTATTTTTGTGGTTTTTTTTTTCCTTTACTGAGCAGAACTTTTAGTTGCTGCAGTTTTACTTTGGGGGGGCTAAATAATAACTTCATAGATAATAACTCCATTTCCATAGTTTAGAAATCTCTGGTTTACAACTTGGGTTCAAAATACACTTTCTCACTCCACCCTCCTGACACTCAACCTTTACATATTTATAAACATTAATGTGTCCACCCTTCAGTCTCCTCCAAGCTAAAGAGACATAGCTCCCTCAGCCTTTCCTCATGAGAGAGGTGTTCTATTAATATCTTATGAGTTTATGATTTGGCAAATGGTTTACCAGGATTTTACTTTTAATAAAATGCTTAGTTTCAAATTTTGTTGAGTAAAAGTTGTTATATTGCACCAGGAAATCAAATTTAGTCTCTTTGGTTGCTCTCTTAGCTTTTTCTATGTTAGAACATAGAAAGCTAAGCTGTAGGAAGGATATCTTCTAATTTATTACAGCTATCTAAAGGACTAATTGCTTCCTTATCCTGATAGTTAATTCAATATTACCTTAACAGATCCATAACTTAAATAAATCAGGTCGGATTTCTGAATCATAAAAAAAGGAGACAAGGTGACAGATGTGGTGAGTCTAAGTAAAACCAAAATTATATCTCCCAAGTAGGTGATTCTGCCAAAATATTTAAGCCTGTTCGTTGGTCTTTTAATACTCTGCAATGTGCCAGAATGGCCACTGGCATGTAGCTGAGCTACAGAAGGACATTTTCCAAGCTCAGCTGCATTCATCCATCTTCTACTACATATATCTTCTACGTCCATAATTTCTACTTTTTTTTCACAGACTTACTCTTCTTTATGCAAGGCTATTTAGTAGTCTCTTTAAAAGTGTCACTAAGTTTGGTACCTGAAACACTCATATCTGGGAAGGGATTTCACAGAATTACTGGTTTAACTCAGTCACTTCTCTGTCCCTTTGAAGGTGCTGCTTGCCAACCTGCTGAACAGTACAATTAAATGTTATTCCAATACCTTTTTTGAGTTGGTACATTTTTCTTTTCTTTTTCCAAGACCCCCAGCAGGAATCTTCTTTCCCTGCATTTTCCCTCAAAAGCATGAATGGCATCTCTTCATCCCAATGTATTCCTTATCATACTGACTACATGGTGAGTTCTTCTTGAGAAGGATGTCTTGCAGTGGGAACTTAAGTAGCTTTATTTAGGAATGGGCTATTCTTGGAGTATGGAACACTGGTTGGAATCAACATTTCTCTTTTCTCATACTGATGCTCTTTTTGTAAAGATCAACTTCTGACACCATCCTTTCTGTAGTGCTTCCAGCAACACGTGCTGTCACCACTCGTTTTTGAGTGTCTGGTCAGGCATTGTAGTCAGTGCCTGTAGTAAATAGGATGTTCCTTAAAACCACTGTTTACTTTACAGCCCTAACACCTCACTTCCAGTCTGAGATTGCAAGTCCAAAAATTGATTCGGAGTGGGATCTTAAGTTGTTACATCCTGTCACTGTACACAGAAGACTAAAGTAATCTGAGTACAAATCACAGATTTTATGGATGTTATTTTTCTTGTCTTATAACAGGTGTGTACCTGCTACTATACTTCACAGGTCTAGTGAATATAACAGGCTTGCATCGGAGGTGAAATCTTCAACAGTAAAATTAGTGAGATTCCTGCTATGCTGCACAGACATGTAAACTTCAGATCATACTAGCTGTTTAAATTTCCTGTGTGCTCCAATTTGAGTAGTAGTTTTAACTTGATTCTTCCTCTCCAGGCATAACAGGTTAATTAATAATGCATTTTCTTTTTTTGCAGTAGTCAATGTTATTCTTTCTTTTTCATCACTTACTGTGTTCCTCCGTATGGCTAAAATGGAAAACAGAACAGAGATGGTATGATGGTTTTATGTTGATTACAGACTGCTTTTCACAGAAGGAATCCTACCAGATATGAGTAAATCAGTTTATTAAGCTGTGTATGAAAGAGCCCTGAATAGTAGCAGTGTAGCATGGAGAAGCCCAGTGTCAAGAGTGAATCGCTCTTAAGTTATCATTGCCCTTATCTCTATACAGAGAGCAAGAAATATTTCCTTCATTACTTCTATACTGGTCTTGTCCTGTGCTTCCTGTGACCTCAAACTGATTGAAGTCCTTGAGGTCTCAGGGGACTGTGAACAGAATTGAGCACTTGCAGTTCACCTTGCTGCCTTCCATGTTCTGCCTGACCACTGACTTGAGAGGCGGGAGGTGACCATGTCCATGGGGGGGCATATCATTCCACTTCCACAGATCTGAACATAGTCATGATATCCCATGCCCAGAGATTTGCAAACTAACCATTCATGTGTCTCAATCCTCTCACAGGTTTACTTAGGAAACACGCCATAGAAAACCTAAATGTTGCAGCACTGATCCCTTCAAAGCCAGTCTCTATTATGTCTTTTCCTGAGGCATGTAGTCAGAGATAATACTTGCCTTTTATTATAGCACTTGACCAGGAGAGAGGAAACTTGTATTCTGGACTCTCCACAGTCCAAGGAAGATTGAACTTATGCTTCTCAAGAAAACATCCTAAACCCAAGCTAGATTTGAAAAAAAATGTTAAGAGGATTTTATCATGCCTCTTTCATCCAATCTGGTGTGGATCCTAGGAAGCAGGCAACACTGGAATGGGGAGACAGCATTAAACCCTCAGTGAAAAGGGTGCCTGAATGGCATACAAAAGGATGTTGGATGGATTTTCAGCTCTACTGACAGAACTGAAGTTGTAGTTTGTGTGAAATAGTCATTATACAAAAGATGAAAGTAGGGACCAGCCATCTTCTTTCTTTATAGTGAGTGGTTGTTTATGAGGTTCCTTTTCTGGATCTTCTTCTAGTCACATAGACTAAGACAAGAGCAAATCTAATTTTGGAAGAAATACAGAAATTAAAGATACTTATGAATATGTCTCACAGAGGTTGGAGTTCTACTGTTAAATTTTATAGGCAGCTATTAATGATTTCATGCCTTAGAGACCACGGTCATGAACTGACACTTCACTGTATCCTACAGTAAAACACAAAATAAGAGGACTCTCTGTCTTTTAAGAGATGGGAGAGAAAATTACGTCTGTCACAAACTTCACAGAATCTCAAATCTTTTGATAAAATGAAATAGAGTTTACTGCCTTACAGCTATTGCAGTGGAAGTGAGGTCTACATACTTCAGTCTAGATGCTTTCACCTTTATTTTAGATTAAAAAGAAAAAGTAAATGTACCTCGAATTTATTTTTTTTTTTTCATTTCACAAAATATATTGCTCTATTCAGAATATATATTATTCAGGTTCAGCTATTGTTGCCGTTTAAAGGCGTAGCAACCTGGCTCCGAAAGCACACGGCTACCGCCCAATAACCGCGCGGTCCATCAGCACCTGACACCAGCGTGGTGGGTGGCAAAAATGGCGTTTATTGGTGAGCGACACGGCACTTTATAACCCGCGTTTACAACGTCACTTCCGTCTTCTTGCATCATAACTAAGCGCTGCTGGCTATCAGGCTATCAGGAGCGGGGTCCTAGCTTCCCGTACATCGCGATATCTTCTGGCCGCCAGGCCCTAGCCAGCAACAGAGATTGGCCCCTTCCATTTGACACTCACCCTTCAGATATTTATAGTCATTAATAAGATCCCCTCTTAGTCTTCTCCTCTCAAGACTAAACAGCCCCAGTTCTCTCAGTCTTTCTTCATAGGGGAGATGCTCAAGTCCCTTAATCATCCTCATAGCTCTCCACGGGCCTCTTTCCAGTAGATCCCTGTCTCTCTTAAACTGGGGACCCCAAAACTGAACACAGTGTTCCAGGTGTGGTCTCACTAGGGTGGAGTAGAGGTAGAGGAGAACCTCCCTACACCTGCTGGACACAGTTTTCTTAATGCACCCCAGGATGCCATTGGCCTTTCTGGTTGCAAGGGCACGTTGCTGTCCCATGGATAACTTGCTATCCACTAGGTCTTTTTCCATGGTGCTGCTTTCCAACAGGTCTACCCCGAACCTGTACCGGTGCCTGGTGTTATTCCTCCCCAGATACAGGACTCTACACTTGTCTTTATTGAACCTCATGATGTTCACCTTCGCCCAACTCTCCAGCCTTCTGTTGTGTCATCCACTCCTCCCAGTTTCGTATCATCAGCGAACTTGCTGAGGGTACACTGTATCCCCTCGTCCAGGTTGTTGATGAAGATATTGAACAGAACTAGACCCAGTTCCCTGGGGAACACCACTGGCGACAGGCCTCCAGCTTGACTCTGCGCCACTGATCATAACCCTCTGAACTGTGTTGTTGATCCAGTTTTCAATCCACCAGCCAGTTTTCAATCCACCAGCCAGTTTTCAATCCACCTAATTACTTAGGATTTTTCCTGAGAGGCTGTGTAGCCACCTATATCCACTCGAGTAAATGCATTTATTAACAGTCTTACACTGATTATGTTTATGCTGTAACAAGCACAAAAGCACATATAAACATGCATGATTTAGACAATTAAAACTGCAAGAAAGGTATTTATTCCTTGTTTGTTTAATCAAGTAAAGAATCAAGTCTCACTTTCATGAAAAGTGGACTAAGAAAAAAGCCACAAAATTGACTGCTCTACATTTGTAAACACAAAGACTAAAATAATACCTTATGTCCTATGGTAATTTTCTATGAAGACCTCTGTGGCAACACTATAATATCTAGAAACAATAACTTCAGGGAGACTCATCATTTTGCTATATTCAACAATATATAGACATATGCTAAAGCATATGCTGTTAAACCTTTTTGAAATAAAAGTTTTTTATAAGCCAAGCATTACAAGATGTTGACAAACCTGAACCTCATTCTACAATGCATTAAATTTGGAGCAACTCATATATATATATATATATATCTCAAAACAACATCCATGTATGATCAGAATAAAGTCCAGTGTCTCAGAAGAGGTGCAGTTGCATTAGCATATTCACATATATATCAAGTTGTTTTCCTTTATAATAGGCAGTTTAGCAGGTTCTGTACACCCATCACAAATCAATCACTTGGGAAATGCACACTTATGTGACAGGTAAATGACTAATTCAATTAGTCTTTTCCATTTATTGTTACAAGGATGAGAGGAATAAGCATTTTTTTTCATCCTACTACACTGTCCTCACTGTAAAATAATTGGTGGCAGAAAAACAAAAGGCACATGAAACAGAAAACAGAGCCTAGAGAACCTTAAAATACTTGGCCTTTTGTCGTGAAAGAGACTCACTGAGTTGTCCAGCCAAAGCATAAAGCTCTGGTGGTAGATTTGACAGTGTTAGGTTTATGGTTGGACTTGATGATCTTAAAGGTCTGCTCCTATGGGTCCATTTAGCCATCAATAAGATAGTAGGCAGCATTAAATTACTACATGAGAAGGGTCTAGTTCCTTGGCTGAGAAATGTTACTTTCTTTATGGCGAGATATTCTGCAGAGATAAGAAAGAGGGCTAGCTCCTCTTGCCCTGAATACAGAGGTGACCTTGGCAGCTGTTTCTCAATAAATCAATACCCTCTAGTCTGTTACAGAATTATTACAGAATTATTGAGGCTGGAGAAGACCTCTGAATCATCGAGTCCAGCCTATGACCTAACACCACAACATCAGCTGAATCATGCCACTAAGTGCAGCATCCAATCTTTCATTAAACACCTCCAGGGATGGTGACTCCACCACCTCCTGAGGCACTCCATTCCAGTGTTCTATCACCCTTTCTTCGAGGAAGTGCTTCCTAATAGCCAACCTAAACCTGCCCTGGCACAGCTTCAGGCCATGCCCTCTTGTCCTGTCACTAGTTGCCTGGGAGAAGAGCCTGGCCCCTACCTAACTACAATTTCCCTTCAGGTAGTTGTAGAGGGTGATAAGGTGCCCCCTGAGTCTCCTCTTTTTCAGGCTGAAGAACCCCAGCTACCTCAGCCTCTCCTCATAACACTTTCCCTTCAGCCCCTTCACCAGCCTCGTCTCTCTCCTCTGGACCTGCTCCAGCACCTCAATATCCTTCTTGAAGTGAGGGGCCCAGAACTGCACACAGTGCTCGAGGTGAGGCCTCACCAGTGCCGAGTACAAGGGCAGAATTACATCCCTAGTCCTGCTGGCAACACTATTCCTCATACAGGCCAAGATGCCGCTGCCCTTCTGTGCCACCTGAGCACATTGCTGGCTCATTTTCAGATGGCTGTCAACCAGCACTTCCAGGTCCCTCTCGGCCAGGCCGTTCTCCAGCCACTCATCCCCTAGTCTGCAGTGCTGCATGGGGTTATTGTGACCAAAGTGCAGGACCCTGCACTTGGCCTTGTTAAAGCTCATACCATTGGCCACAGCCCATTGACCCAGCCTGTCCAGGTCCCTCTGCAGCTTCTTCTTACTCTCCAGGGTATTGACACTGCTCCCCAACTTGGTCTCATCCACAAATTTACTAACGGTAGACACAATCCACTCATCTAGAACATCAATAAAGATGTTGAATAGAACTGGGCTCAGTACTGATCCCTGAGGGACACCACTGGTCACCAGACACCAACTGGATGCAGCACCATTCACAACCACTCTCTGCGCCCAGTCATCCAGACAGTTTTTAACCCAGCAAAGGGTGTACTTGTCCAATCCATGGTCTGCCAGCTTTTTTAGGAGGATGCTGTGGGACACTGCGTCGAATGCTTTGCTGAAGTCTAGGTAGACCACATCCACAGCCTTCCCCTCATCTACCAGATGGGTCACCCAGTCATAGAAGGAAATAAGGTTGGTTAGGCAATTGTTAAACAAGTGTTGCAGCCAAACACAGAGTAAGGAATGCCATCACAGATGGCAGGGAGGTGAGCACAAAGAAAAACTGTCAAATAATTTTTTTCTTTTTGTTGCTGTTTTGGTAAAAGAGAGGAGATTAGACATGTACAAAGAGGTATATAAAATAGAAAGGCATAAGCAATACAGATAAGATGGTGGCTTTTAAAAAGATTGCACTACCTCTTTATTAGTGCAGGTCTCTGCTGTACTGCAGACATCCTGATGATGTTGCCTACTTGTTTCAGCACACCAGGATGAAGATGAATCAGGAGGTAGAGCCTAGACATGGTAAGAAAGCGAATTTACATAATTTGTGACCAATGTAGAAATATCTTTGGTTTGGTAGTGGGAATAGGAAATGAGGAAAACACCAAAACATGACAAACACTTTCTGAAATATTGTAGCCCTTCCTTTTCATTTCAACAATCCCATAAAGTCTGTTGGGATGTTGAAACTTATCTAAGCAGCTAAATTGTCACAGAAACCTCTTTTTCTTTGTCAATAATCTATTATGTTAAATGTATTGAAAAAGTAATAGCTGCCCTGAGTGGTAGACAACTGTTGTGGGTTGATCTCAGCCAGTGGCCATACACCCACTCATCTGTTTTCTCACTCCCCTTCCTCTACAGAAGGGATATTTTTCCCCACAATTACCATTGGGTAAACGCAGCACA